>VXBP01003402.1:0-128719 GCA_013400115.1 Rhinopomastus cyanomelas | reverse complement strand
TGACACAGCAGGATCACCTAGACCAAGTCACACAGGAACATATCTAGTCAGCTTTTAAATGTCTCCAGAGAAGGAGACTCCACAACCCTCCTGGGCAGCCCCTTCCAGTGCTCTGTCACCCTCATCATGAAGAAGTTCGTTCTCATACTTTTATGGAACCTCCTATGTTCCAGTTTGCACCCATTGCTCCCTTGTCCTATCATTAGATGACCTAACTCTAACCTTCATATATTTGAGGTCACCCCTCAAANGTTATATTTCAGTAAATTTCTCCCTGCCCAGCTCTCTAGCCTGTAGGATACCTGTAGGAACCTGTCTAAAATTGGCAGATTGTTGGTATTTGTGGAGCTGCTCAACTCAAAACACTTTTCTTTGGGTCTTGGTGTGAACAGGCACGTTTAAAAAATAATTACAAACAGAAATCTGTGAGATACCACAAACGCTTCCTATCCTACCTCTCAAATTATATCCACACTTTAACACAAAGACAAAAATTCTTCTACAGTTCAGCTCTAAAATCCCTCTTTCCGCTGGTATAATGAGTAAACGTGTTGGCCCCAGGGCTCTGCACCAGCTGCTGTCCTCACATAGGGTGCAGCATGTGCACACATGTCCCTATGGGCTATGGAGATGGAATATGCATGTTCTGGGTTAACAGTAACTACAGTGTGTATTGTTTATGCGCCCGGAGCAACGTACTGAGCATATTGTATAAATCAGGAAGTTACACAGACGTAAAACATATTTTTAATGTGTTTTCAAAATCCCAACCTTCAGGCAAGAATAACAATGGGGCATCAATAAAAGCAAAGCCTCTTGAAATGGTTATGCCTGTTTCCCTAGTCACAGCACAACAGTTCCACTGATGCACCTTCTCCAAGCCTCGTAGAGCTTGTTGGATCCTCTGATGGGAGTTTGTGGGTTCCTTTCAGAGAGCAGCCCCCAGCCCTGCTTGTGGACTATTTAATTTATCCCACATTCTACTCCACAAACAACCTTTTAGTCTCCTACATCTATCAGTGTCCATCCTTCCTGCACAAAAGTGCTCTCAGAGCATGAATCGAGAACGTGTTGGGTAGGAAGGGACCTCCAAAGGTCATCTGGTCCAATGCTCCTACACTAGGCAGGGCCATCACTCACCAGACCAGGTGGCCTGGGGCACCATCCAGCCTGACCCTGAATGGCACCAGGGATGGGGCCTCCATCACCTCTCTGGGGAGCCTGTTCAGGGATCGTCTACTCTCAGATTCAAGAACTTTTTCCCCATGTCCAGCCTCAATCTGCCCTTTTCCAGCTTCAGACTATGACCTCTCATCCTATCATTACATGTCCTATCGCATTTTCTTCCCTAGCCTTCTGAACCTTTTGGTTAGTCCTTACAAGAACCTTGGAAGGCAACCACAGCCAAAGCAGCAAATTATACAAATGCAGAAAATAAATGAAAAAGACCCCGTTGTCAGCTATGCAACATCTGTTTAAAGACACAAGCTATGCCTGGGACATCAATACATTGACCAAGCACCTCCTCTGGCACAAACATGAAGCTTGGGACAGAGGGGGCTTTAGAGCAGCTCTCTTGAGCCATCTCCTCATTCAAAACTCAGGACATAAAGCAAAAGGGGCTAAAGCCAAGGGAAGGCACAACTGTGAGAGCCGGCCAGTACCAGAGGCTGGACCAGAGACGATTCATTTGGCACAGAGTACCTTTAGCTGTAGCATCACATGCATAGCTTTTCTCAGCTTGTTTGCCATGAGGGGGTGGCTTTCTAGTGTCCCTGAGTGCTTTTGCTGCTGTGACACATGGATATTCTTATTCAAAAAATTATAATGGAGACACTGGAAAACAAGACGACACAAATAGATTACAAGAATTCTTCATTCCTCCCTTCTCCTGAGGTGCACAGAGACTCCTACACCCCACAAACCGTCTCACATTATTCCAGAGAAAGGTTTCTCCAGCTTTTATCCTCTCCAGTCTCTTTTTGACGCAAGTTTTCCTCGAAGAGCACCTATTTTGCTGAAAGTTGAGCTCCCGCACAACTGCAGGCAGAGTCAACACCAAAACAGGATAAGAAATCAACAGAAGCATGAGAGATGCCATCAGAACCAGAATACAGGTTCCTAAACTATCCACATAAACTCTTTAGTCAAACTCTACCTTTAGTCAGCACGTAATAAAAAGTATTTTACTGCCCTCAGTTAGGAAAGAAGGACAGATGAGGAGCAGCATGTCTAGAAAGGACACAAATACAGACAAAGCTGCTCTGCTCATCTGCAGACCAAGCCACAGCCACCTTCTCTGGGCAGTGTGGGCATCATACAGGGGCTGCACCTCCTTCCTTACCCCAGATCTTACACTCTAACACCTCTGTAAATCAAGAAGGTAAATGATATATGCCTATGTGGGTGCAGCCTGGCTAAACCATTTGTCTTAATTTAATGGTTAGTGATGTCTAGAACAAGTCAGAGTAGTATCGACGTTTTCTACAGCGTCACCAGATTTATTCCTGGCACCTCTTCCAATTAAGCAGTCAGTAGCAAAGGGTAAACAGCCAGTCAAGCCCACAATGCAACACGCAGCTGAAGAGCAGATTCTGCTTCCGAATGACCTTGGGAGCAATCCGAACGATCTTGCTCTGATATCCAGGATGAAGACACACAGCACCTCACAGCTGCCAAGAGCCAGAAGGGACCAGCAGACACTTTGCCAAGTTCTCTGTGTTGCTCTGCTAAGCCAAACAATTTTCTTTTGACTAAAGAGTATCTTCTAAAAAGCTGTCCACTCTGGATCAGAATACATTGAATGATGGAGAATCTGCCCTTTACCTGTGCAGTGCATTTCACTGTCTGACTTTGAGGGATGTGCCTGGAGTTTGGCTCGTTTCAGCTCTCACCCATCAGCATTTTTAATGCCCTTGTCCACCACGAGGGCTGCTCTGTGTTCCCACTACAAAGACTCTTCTGCAGCGTAATCAAGTCACCTCAATCTTTTCTGACAAGTCACACAGACTGAGCTCCTTCTGTTTCTCATGCTCTGGCATTTTTTTCCTCTCCTCTCCTTCAATCTTTTTAATGACCTCCCCAGGTTTTCAATGCCTTCTTGAGAACGTGCACAGGAAAACTGGGAACTATGTTAAAGGACGCAAGTGTGTACAGAGATAAAAATCCTAACAGCTCTACAACAAGTCTCCCCACTCCCCTACCAATACTATTTACTATCCTTCTAATGCCTGAGAATTTAGTGAGGCTTAAACTCATGCTTGCTTCACATCAGATGAAAATACTAAGTAGCATCAGACCTACAAAAGAGCCTGCTTCCTTTGAGCCTTTTCCTTGACAACTGCAAATATGAAGTTAGTTTTTAATCTTACTATCACGTTATTTAGGGCCATGCTGTTCTAGGACAAACCCCTTACCTACCACATTTACCTTTTTCTATGAAAACTTAGGAAAAAAATGTCTAACAAGATTAATTTACCGTAAATATTTATTTACTGGCATTAATTACATTTAATCATTTCATTCTTTATTAATTGGATCTCATTATGATGTTTCCCCTAAGTCTGTCTGTGAGTAACAGCAGACCAGAAGTTCCCTCCAGATAATCCGGTAATGGATAAGGAGAAGGAAGGTGACCGTGCAGGTGCCCTGCCTAGCACAGAGCACTTTTTGGAGAGTTCCCCTCCTTAAATACATTTTCTGCTTCAAACTGCACTGAGAGGCAACTCTGCTCAAGAATGATGCATGGCAGAACTGACTGCCACCACGAACTGTATTTGCTGTAAACCTTGGGAGCTGGAAAAATTAGAGCAGTCTTGTCCCATTCTCTTGCCCAAGGAAAGAGTCTCCCTTTCTCACATCTTTTTCCATGTCAGTCTAATATAGGACTCTCCGAAACCCTTCTTCTCCAAGTCCAGTGTGTCTCTGGGAATCTGTGCAAGTTCGGCAATATCTCATCATGAAGTCACAGTAATACAGTTACTACTCCAACAAAGAATTAGCCTATGGTAGATGTTTATTGACCTGATGTTTCTGAGGTATACAGAGTGGCCACCTCCTCTCTTGTTGCTTTCTTTTCCCCCTAACCCAGGTACTCACTACCTTCCCTCTGTTTTCCTTTGTATTTCCAAAAAGAAACCAGCATGATGCATGTGTATGCACCCTCACATACTTTGGAATTAATTTATATTGATTTAAAACTGAGATTAAGAATTGATCGAATTACAACTCAATCAGCTCCTAAATGAACAGACTGCTTCCAAACACAGAACATAGTGGTACCCACGGCCAGGCAGCACCATCATAGGTCATCTAATACCCAGCAAGGGTCTCCCAAAACAGCCTGGACAGGGTTTTTTAATTCCCAAATGTCACCTTGGAGTGCAAGGCAGAAAGAAAAGGCAGTCAGCTGGACACCTGTTTTCAGGCTGCATTTGTTCCCACTGCAAAGCTCTGCACAAAATAACATTTTGTATTTTCCAGTAAAGATTAGTTCAAGCCTGAGTGTGGTCTGCATTTCCAGTGCTTTTCTTGCCCAACCCAAGCAGCACGCATTGATCTGCATCCACATACGCTGCAGGTTATTGACCTGGGCACACTCTGCTCTCTGCCTTCCCACCTGGGTTCCTCAGCAAGTGAAACATCTGCTTTACTCCAAAAGGAGGCCCAGGTACAAACCATTACTTGGGAAGCAGTAAGAATTGACAACCCATGTGGAGAAACAGATAAAAACCCATTTGACAGAGTCCCTGCACCCCTCAGAGCATGGTGCAGCTCATGCAGCAGCAGAGATGAGCAGTATGAATGTCTCAGACAGCAGAGTGCATTTGCAGTCGGCATGCAGGCGCCCCGAGGCTCATGGGCAGGACCTGCTGCCTGCAAAAGAGATGGATCCTGAGCTGTGCTGCAGTTCACACCAAACCTCCCTGCTCCAACGTGGTCTCATAAGCCCTTCCACTTCCCACAGCCACCAAAATCACTCGAGGTCAAAATCAAAGAGCAGATTGTTCCTTTCTTCCCCATGAAAAGACATATATGTGAGTTTGAGGCTGAAAATGAAGAAGAGAAAGCAGCAAGTACCCATGTGGATATTATTGACTGTTGAGATTAAGAAGAGGGTCCCCAAAACCAAAAACTGGTCTTCAGGCTGCCTGTGGGCAAAAAGCAGCAGTGCAAGTCTAGTTGAAGCACTGACCATTTCAAACACTGTGAAAAACCAGCCAACATGTTTGCTCCTCCATTTGAAATTTTGTCACCGCACTCTGGTTCCTAATGGGCTTACAAGTGTTTCCTGGGTACTCAGGGGCTGCATCCCTAAAATTTGTGTTTCTGAGACGAATACAAGACATTACACTGTTCCACTTCACAGGGAAGAAAGAAATGTCTTCCCACAGCTTTGCAGGAATATCCCACAGCCTGGAGAGCTGGGCACATGCCAAGCAGGGCAGCTGGCTGGGTGCGCATCGCAGACCCTTTACCATAGGTATCAGTGTTTGGAGCAAGCTGTGCTCCTCTCCCAAGGGGACGTTACTGCTGAGGGAAAAAAATAACTCCTGGATTGTCACTTCAGAATGCTGTTTAACAAGATGAACTCAATCTCATCATGCCTGGCAAGCTCTGACATCCTGCCAAGTGTTCCCTACATTGACATCCTAATGGAGTGTGAATTATGAGCACCTAACGAGAGGCAGTTTGTACTGTGCTCTAGAACAAGCCAGACTATCATCACAGCCTGAATAATCCACCAGAAATGACAGAAAATGGCTGGGGATAAGCAGGGGCACTAATCAGGCTGCTTTGCTTCATTCCCCTTGTCCTAGTTTCAGGCACTAAAAAATAAATAAATAAATCACACCCTTTCTTTCCAAATTAAACAGAAAATACTATATGGGATGAAAAGATAAACTTCAACCTGTTCATTCTTAATCTGTGCAGATTAATTACATGCCCCAGGGTAGGGAAAGATTAGTCAACTCTTTTCCTGATAACTGAAAAACAGAAAAATTAGTGCCTATCTGTATTGGTGTGACAGCTCAGGGCCAGGACACCCCTCCTGCATAGGCAGTCAATGGCAAAGCCTGCGAGATACCTCCTCCAAGTTCCCTCTGTTAGGGTAGCCGCCAACACATCCCACTGCTCCCAGGACACCGTGGTATTTCAGCAGGGAAAAAACCCCTCATCATCACCTCCAATTCTGCCTTTCCTCACTCCACGCCAATGCAGTGGTCGCAACCACGTCCACATCAAACCAACTCCCCCTGACCCTGCAGTTTGTTCTATCTGTCCCCTCTTCCTTGAATGAGAAACAAAAGTTATTCACAGGGTTCTTCACCCCCTGGGCTTGAGATGCTCAACAGAAAACTTCTCCTGGCCCACAGAAGGGTAACTCATTCTGTAGCCGTGCAGGGCACAGGAGTTCCATGAGTCCTCACAAAGCAACAGCCCTATTTTTAAAGCCTAACAGTTGCTTTATCTAGGTAGGACAATGCTGAGCTTCTTCCTCTTCCTTCCTATAAACACTAAAAAGAGAACATAGATCTGATGCTGCACAGGCTGTTCTTCCCTCCCACCACCCCAAGGAGACAACCCTGGGAGAAGATTGTTTCATCCTCTGCACCTCTCCCCTCAACTGGTATCATCAATAAAAGCAGAGAAAGCACTGAACCGCACACGTGGCTTCTAAAAAACCCACAAACCAGCCCAGAGCCCCAACTCCTCAATCACTCTAAAGCAGGTGGATGTTTTAAACCCAGCCACGTCTTCTGTAAGCAGGTCTCCATCCCCAGCAAGACATTATCACCTCTTGTAAGTCAGGTAAAAGCACTGGTGAAACACTGATTGTGCTTCATGAGACCCATTTTCATACTTTAGACTAGAAAAAGCATGATGTCTTTTTTTCTGCTCCTTTTGAGGTTAAAACCAAGTAGACTAAAACCAAAGTCTCATGAAACTATTTTTCACATTGACCTTTCTGATCATGTAATCTACATAAAATGAAATTTTAAATTGCCAACAAATTTTCATTTTCAAAGGTCTGAAGAAAAAGTTTTAGAACTTAACAAGTAGCCAGGATGAGATTTTAATCCTTCGCTAACAAAAGAGAGAAAGCTAACCACCCAAAAGTTAAAAACACAGATCCCACTGTCAGGGACTTGTAAACAGATCTTTTTTCACTACCCTAAGAAAACTACTCAGCTTTTCATGATTAAAAAGTTAGAGCAGAGTGATGCTAACATTGACGTTCACTTCTTTCAGAGCATTTCATGGGAACTGCTTTGCAGCTAGATCCAACTCTTCAGAATTCTTTCCACGTCTCTATTTTGCTTGTAGCAGTAGGATCCAAATAGCTTCAGCTGATGGCTGCTTCTGCATTTTTATTTTTATAAGGAAAGGGAACACACTGCCCCCTTGTCTTCCCCCCCATCTGCCAGGCTTTGCAGAAGACTCTCGTTAAGTGAAGTGTCCACACGCACACAGAATCCTCTGCAGCAGCAATGCTCCAGCAGCCCAGCACAGTGACCCAGTCACTACCCTGTCTTCATGGGACAGACAAGTCCAGAGCCTCTGATGCTGGCCCAGTCATCTCTGGACTTTCTGCACGTCTGGGACAAGCTCTTCTCCAGCTTCTATTTCTTTTGTGCTTGGGCAAGGGCTGGTGATTTTAAAAACATCTGGAATATTTTTAATGCAGTAAACCTCACACACACACACACACACATTCACTCTTTCCACTTCTTAGAACTTGTTATTTCAGCCTCATTACGAGTTTAGTTTTCCTTTCTTCCATGTTTGTCTAGCTGGGAGGTCCCAGGGCTCTGCTACGAGGGAGGTCTGCTGTCCTGGGATGTGCTAAGCCAAGGAGCACTAGCTGATGAGCTCAGAGAGCAGATATGTTTGCCTCAGCCATGGGCAATCGGTAACAATAAATCTCTTCTTTTATTTAAACTACTATGTCTTAATATTTATTCCTTGGAAAGCTGGGGGCAATGTCAGACCTAGTGCCAACAATGATCAGTGCTTCAAGACAGAATATTCTTAAACCATTGCTAACTGTGAAGACCTGGGCATGAGGAAAACAAAAAACTGAAGGTGCGGAGTAGTTTGTCTGCCGGGGCTGTTCTTCCTTGTTACTACACAAGGAGGAGCAGAGGTGGAACAGACTTGTCTCCCTGTGCATGGAAGTCTTCCAGCTGACCAACATAAATTACAAAGGCTGGGTGAGGGCCTCTGCTTAATTACAAGAGCTGAAGCAGAGCAGCCTGCCCCAATTCTGTTGTCGATCTCACACTACTAATGATTCTGAGGATATTGTATTTCAGTACCTGAAATACAAATGAGCCTGAGCTGAAGACAACCTCTCAGTTTAGAAGAGGATCACAAAAATGAGGCGACTTCACAAAAACAAAGCAGCTATAAAGAGTCATTGTAAGAGAAGGATGGGATGGGATGAAAGAGCTGCCCAGCCAATGCTTCGTTACACCATGAAGCTCTACACGAGGCTGTTCTGCTTTTCCTAAGGCTGCTTGCATCTGCTCACTTCCTCCTCAAAGGGCCCAGCATCCTGCTCTTCCCTCAGTAACTCTGAGGGGAAGACAGCAGTAGGCAGAATAACTTAAGCAGCCTGATTGTGAGCTGTTTTCCCATTGCAGAAGAGGAGACAGGTCATGAACCCTCTGGGGCCCCCAAAACTTCTCAAAGGAGCCAACACACCTTTTCCACCTTGAGGATTTCTAACACTCGGCACCAGGGTTTTGCTTCCACTCAGAACATTCCTTTTAAGCTGAGATTACCTATCTTCTGGAGTAATGTTGATCTTTCTCTCCACCCAGAACCATCTTCTCAGAGCATTTGTAGAGTTGGCAGATTTTCTGCTTCTTTATCACATTTGGGTGAAGCTGCTACACAGGAATGATGGGGAGAGGGTGAGGACAGGGCTCTGGTTTGAGTGTTATAGAAATAGCTGCCTCTCTCAAACTCACCGCTAAGGCATGTCAGGTTTAGTTTTGGTACAGATAAAATTCAGGGGGGAAAGGCTGACAAGGCCAGATTTATTAACAAGACTGTTTTCCCTTTTCTTCGGTCCCACTGACATTGTTTTAGGAGAAAGCAGTTTTGTCAAGACCAGGTGCGTGTAAACGCAAAAAGCAAGCAGCAGTCCTGGCACAGTGCGTGACTCATGCAACCTTTAGTTGGTTTGTTATAAACACAATTAAAAACACAGACACATTTCTTTAACAGGCATGAAGCCAAAGAACCCTGGAGTCATTCATAAACTGGAATCATGGTGTGGAATTGCACTTGGAATAGCATTTGATTTGTGTTTAGGTTGGGTTGTAATTACTTCATCATATTTTCCTTAAGGAAATGAATGATCAACTGTGCAAGGAGTTGACTTTAATTACACACACTGCTTAATAACTCATGTCCATTTGGAAGCAGTTATTTGAGCCACTATGGAAGCAGAAAGGAGGAGATGATGGTCTGGTTTCCTGAGAAGCCAAACAATTTCATCTTCTTATTCCAGGCAATTTCACCAGATGATACAGCTATCTGTGTCAAGCTTCACCAGAAGTGTTTAGCATCCAGTGCCTGTAGCAAGTGCTAAAGGAAGCAAGCAAACTGCACCTTTTCCCCCTAAATTCTGCATGTTGCTTTGACTCAAGCAGAGACATCCTCTAACAGGTCCTATTGCACCAGGCAACTCCCACATGCCACCACGGCTACACTAAAGGGAACCATTTTCTTCTCAAGTGGCACAAAAACCAGTACAAGGGCCTGTGCTCACAGCGTGCCTGTGGTGCTGAAGTGATAAGCACGGCAAGTGGCAGCGTTTCCTGAAAGCCTGGGGAACAGTCCAGATCTTTCAGAGAGATCTAACACAGCACCTCGCCCAACCTTGCACCACCAGCTTATCCACCCAGTGAATGAGAGCACTGCACCCATTGCTGTTCCCTCACACAGGTCACTTTAATACAGACCAAGAGTGGGGTGGAAGGAGAGCACCCTGCCCATCAGGACAGTGATAATTTAACTGAAGTCATCTCTGGACAGCTGGAAGGGATGGTCAGGCTTTGGTGCCCAGAAGCAGGGAAGAAGCAGCAGCACCTTATGGTGCAAAGTAATTTATCGTGACTAAGAAATCAAAGCGGTCAAAAGACAGGCTTTCATCTCATAGCAAACAGCCCTGCCAATCATACATGACAAACATCTTCCACTGGTGACATGTCAAGCTGTTAAACACGGAAAACACCATCCAATACCAAAAACAGAGATGCTGAAATTTAACTAGCAGTCTCCTCAGGAAAAAAAAACATTCGAGCAAAAATTTCACAGCTCAAACCCTGAAGAGATTCATGCAGACACTCATCCGAGTGATAAACTCTCCCACAGACGAACACGGCAGACACATAACTGCCTCCTACACAGCTGTTTTCTGCAGGCACAAATGCAGTGCTCTAGAAACACCCCAAAATACTTGAAGTCCATTGGAAAATTCAGTTCACTGTTTGTCAAAGCTAAGTATTGAGCTTCCAACAGAGAAAATAAATCTTTTGGTTAGGGCTGTAGAATAAGATGACATCTTCATCTCTACCTAAAGATACTGGAGAACATGCAAAGCCCTCCAAATATCACATCTATGTGATGATTACAGAGGGTTAGAGAAAAAAGCCATCAATGGAACAGACTAAAATGTTTCAGGAAGGATACCAAGTTCTAGTTATCTCAATTACCAACCATCAGATGCAGGAAGGCTTGGTCCTTTGAGAAGAAGAGACACTATGGTGTGTGATGCTGTATTGAATGGAATTTGTATTCTTCACTTAGTTTCCAACAGTCCTGCAGCAAGCACAGCTTCATGAGCTTCATCAGTGGCCATCTACAGCCTGAAGTGTTTGGCTACCCCACGGCATGGGCACATCAGCAAGTCCACCCAAATCCCATGATCCGCACCAAATATTTCTAAATACATTTTGTAGAAGCAAGGATGAACAAAACCCTTTAGAGCTCCTTGCTGATTTTTCATTCTGAGAGCAGGAAACAGATGAAGAAATAAAGAAGTATAGACCTGTGACACAGCCAGTATCAGTCTTGCAGCCAACACTGACAGCTCAGGAAGATCAAACAGGCGTTACACAGAGCAGTATGTACCTTTATTTAGGAGTGAAAAACCAATTTTAACATAAAAATAAAAAAAAATGTTTTATGGGAACCTCTTTGTAGGATGTGCAGGCAACAACTGGGCAACAGGAATGAAACAGGATCAGGAGAGGACACTGCAGTGACCTTGCTCAGGAAGCACCTGTGTCTACATGACCTGCTTCCTTCTTACACCTGGATTTCATAGACTCACAGAATGATTGAGGCTGGAAAAGACCTCTGAGATCATCCAGGCCAGCCCTGGATCCAGCCAGGATCACCTAACATCACCACATCGGCCATACCAGGGCACTAACGGCCAGGCTGTCCTTTAATATCTCCAGGGATGGGGACTCCACCACTGCCCTAAGCAGTCCATTCCAGGGTCTGATCACCCTTTAATTGAGGAAGGGCTTCCTAACATCCAACCTAAATCTCCCCAGGCAGCTTAAGGCCCTGCCCTCTCATCCTGGTGCCAGTTGCCTGGGAGAAGAGCCAGACCCCCACCTGACTGCAACCTCCCTTCAGGGAGTTGGAGAGAGGGAAAAGGTCCTCCATGAGTCTCCTCTCTCCAGGCTAAACACCCCCAGCTCCCTCAGCCTCTCCTCATCAGACTTCCCCTCCAGTCCCTTCCCCAGCCTCATTGTTCCTCTGGACCTGCTCCAGCCCCTCAATCTCTTTCTTGAAGGGAGGGGCCCAGAACTGCCCCCACTGCTCGAGGCCTCACCGATGCCCACTACAGGGGGATAATTATGTCCTCAGTCCTGTTGGCCACACTATTGCTGATCCAAGCCAGGATGCCCTTGGCCTTCTGGGCCACCTGGGCACCCTGCTGGCTCCTGATCAGCCGGCTGTTAACCAGTACTGCCAGGTCCCTCTCTGCCAGGATTGTGCTGGCAAAGGCAGAGACATGCGACCCCCCTTCCATCACTGACTGCAGCAAGGGCCCCGTTTCTCTGCGCTGTGGGCAATAACTGCGGCAGCACCATGTGGGCATGCAGACACCTACCCCACGGTATCAGTATGAGGGTGGAGCTGTGCCACCAGGCTCCAGCCTTCACATTCATTTTGACCTACATGTAAACAGATTTATGGAGGTAAGGGACACAATTTGGAAAGTGAACTTCAGAGACAGACCCTCAGTCCTGATCCATTCAGTGTCCCTGGTCATGAGTCAAAACTACACAGGATGCTCAGGAGCGAAATAACGTCCTTTCCTCCTCCTGCCTGCAGAGTTCAGGGCTGTGTTTCCTTGGCAACACAAAAGAGCATCACAACAGCCTCCTCACTAGCGAATCACATACAAAGATGTGTAATTTTTTTCCTCTCTGATGTCTTTTATCACTAGGGAATAAATCTGAACTCAGAACTCACCACTCAGCAAAGACAGAAATAGATATCTATTAATGCTGTTTCAAACATGAATACCTTTGGAGCCTTTGAGTTTGTCCAGAGATAGGTAGAGGATTTGAATTTAAGTTAAACAGGAAATAGAAACCTTGCTGAAGTTTACCTTTAAAAGACAAATTATAGAACTGGAGGAATTTGGGGAGGGGTAAAAAAATGCAGCTCATAAATTTAAGATCCGTATTTGAGATTCTCTTAATATCCACTTATGAGAAGCATTAAAAATGAAGATTACAAATTTAATAATGTAACAAACGAGAGGAATTATCCTCCGCCCCATATAAAAAGGCAATTTGTTCTTGCCTATAAATTGACTTTCTATTACTGTCGTTAAACCAGTATAATGTGCTAAAATTACGGTCTGCCCCACCACACTTCTACGGCAACCCACAGCCAAACACTCATCTTGCTGATATCCTAAAGACAGAGAGGGGCAGCAGACACTGCTGTCTGCCAAGGAGGGGAAATCATCTCACTCCAGGACTCTGTGGTGCTGCTGAACGTTAACAAGGGCTCAAGAAGGAACTGGGACAAAATAAATGAGGAATAAAGTCAGGAGCAGAGAAAATCCCTTAAGCCACGAGTCAACAGAGGCTGGACCAGCATCCCGAAGAAGCATCCCAATACATTTGGGCAGTACTATTTCTGGGTCAGGAGGTGGGCACTGACAAAAGAGGCCAAAATCACAGCTGGCACAATTGGGGCTCTCTGGGAAGAAGATGCTTCTGCTTTCTGTTTTCAGCACCTCCTGTTTAGCCATGCACTGCATGGGGACAGTGGTAAACCTGTACTGATGGTGATCAGGAGGTCAGGCTGATACCTTGTCCCAGCACTCACAGGAGTCCATGGTGACACTCCATGGTGTCAGACTTTTACCATCTCCCTGATTTTTCTCCAGATACCTTTGCAGTCACAAAACCCTCTCAAACCCTCCATACTGTCACAACACAGAGAAGCAAGACTGCAGTAGCCTCTCATTCATTTCTTAAGCTGCTTCCAACTTTCCCATTTCTGCAGCTTCTGCAATAGGTTTAATGGGTGTCCCACATGGTCTCCCTGTGGCACCTGTGCCAAACTCAGCAGAGGCTGGCCCTTTCCCACCCAGAGCTCCCACTCCTCCCCTCTTACTCAACAGGTTCAAGTCTAACTTGACATCTAACATCCACACACGGCTAGACTATCAGGGATCATGTCTACATGAAAACTTGCCTAGCAGCACCAGCATTAAAGCCCCAGTTGAGTGGTTTTCTCAAAAATACAACTACTTATAATTGTACTGTCAGGTCTTTCCTGTCCCATGTCCCACAGCTCTTCTCCCATCTCTGATGGATTATGACACAATTCAGTTACAGAAACCGCTCTGCCACTTCAAGCACTAGCACCATTCCCCCCTTTCCCCAGTGATGTACCCCTGTGTCTGCATTAATTGTCATTCGCTTTAAGTTCCACCCATACTTTGTGCAGCAGGCAGCCAGAAGACTCAAATCCTAGGTTACTTCTACAAGAAATCTAAGCAACTAGCACTGGGAAATGAATTTATAGCATCTGCTGATGGTTCCACCTTTGCGTTGGTCACTAATTGTCCTGCGTTTTCAAAGAAAAGCAGTTGGCAATTGTTTAACACTACCGAAGAGTAGCAGTGCTCAGCACTCTCAGAAGGTGGCCTGTTCCTGAGCCAGCAGGCTGGCGTGCTGGGCCAGCACTAATGGGTGGCTTTGATGAGATGTACCCTTCACTACACGACAGGTCTGTTCTTACACTGCCAGATGACTCTTAATACATGCAGTCATCACTATTTGCTTAAAACCTTCCCATGTACTGAAACATTCAATCAAAGATGCTTAATGGTTGGAAAGGAACATGAAGGGCACCAAAGCGAATCCATTTGCAGGTCTGACACCTGCACAAAAAGCTCTTTGCAGTCTCACCACAGCCTGGCTTCAGTGTCCCTGATGAAGCAGTTTCCAGGTCATAACATCTGCAGATGTTTGGAGATCTGTGCTTTGTCCTTGGCCTAATTTACAGGAAGACATTAAGTTTTGCTTCTGCTCTGTCTGCGCATTTCAATCAGAGTGAACCATAAGGCTGCACTTGATTTGGAAGCTGTTATTAAAATTCAGTGCTCTGTGTCCATGACTAGCACCTCTTCCCCATATCCTGTAAGCCATCCTCCTTCTCCAATGCCCTCCTTGTATCTCTTCTCCTTAGAAATTTCACCTCACCAAGCACTGCTTGGCTCTTCCGACTATTACATGAAAAAGACAAATACATGTATTTTCTGCTACAGATATATGACTTTTCCCCCGTGTTTACTGTTGCATAGAACAGTTTTCCCTTTCAACAGTCCCCTTGCCATTGCACAGCTGCCTCATGAATTCAAAGTGTGACATTTTGTTTTCCACAGTGAGGTATAAGAGAAGCTGTAAACCATCACTGTGAGATGAACTAGAAAACACAGAAGGCAGCAAGCCCTTCCCACCACTCAGCCGTGTTTCTCTCAGCAGCACCCACTACACACTGCAAGCCTCAGCTTGTTCCCAGCTCATCAGCAAACTCCCCTGAATATAGCCACATGTCAGCTTTACAGAGTCTGCACAGGCTTCTACACACCATCAGCTTCACAAGCCCCAAAGAGGATCTGTCCTAATTTCTGATACTCCATGCACTATCCCTACCTGGCCCCCTTGCTCAAGTAACAGTTCCTGCATCCAAGTGGATTTAAAGCCTAGAAAGACTTTCCGGAGCACTGCAGAAATTCCTCTGATGACGCCCACACAGGAGGCTACAAATTGGCATCAGCAGTTGTCAACATTTTGTTTTGATCTTTCAGCAAACAAATCCACCCTCTGAAATGTTTGCAGGATGCAGAGATAAAAAGCAATGATGAATAAAGACCACAGAAGTTTGAAGGGTTTATTTTTACCAAGTAATCAATACCTTCTGGCAGTCTTCCTCCAGCTCTAATAATACCAGCGAGGACAGTAACCCCGGGCAGGTTTTGTGGGCTGCTCTGCAAACAATATCCAATAAACCATTTCCTGAAAAAAATAAATTATGATCTGAAGTTGTTCTACTGCAGGAGACAGGCAATTGGGAAGGGAAGCTGATGGACAACAGGAGGTTGGAGTCTAGGAGCTCCAGTTCTCACCAACCCAATCTGCTAACCACACTGTCCCCTCAGGGCCAGCCCCGGGGACTCGGTGTATCGTTCACACAATATGTGCCGGCATTTGGAATCTGTGCTCAGCATAACTCTGGGTTTTGCTTTGCTGGGATAAACATCAGGACGGGTGTCCAAGCCAACTCATTAATAAATCAAATGACAGTAAAGCAGTTGGAGGGAGATGAATTATTGAACCCAAACCAATTTAGTGCTCAGAGACAGAACTAAGCTCTACAAGCTGAATACAGAGCCTGATTTCCCTCCAGTTTCACAGACATGCTGTAGGCTGCCAGTCCAGTGGAAACCTCAAAGGGGAAACACCATCTCTTCATTAAAACACTGCAACCAATGGCAGCAATGTAACGCACACCAGTTGCATTAAACAGAACATTTTACCCTTTCAGATTTACGCCCAAATAGACAACTATATTAAGAAAATAGTGGAAGTGGCACTTAGCGCCATGGTCTAGCTGATGTCGTAGTGCCAGGCTAGACCTCATGATCTCAGAGGTATAGTCCAGCAGATGAAGTTTTTGTAAGGGAGAGATCTTACAGATGGCTCTTGCGTCCTTAAAGTTATTCTGATGGCAATAGTTGTTTAAAGGGGAGGGTTAGGTTGGATGTTAGGAAGCACTTCCTCATAGAAAGTGTGATCAGACACTGCAATGTACTGCCTAGGGCACTGGTGGAGTCCCCATACCTAAAGGTGTTGAAAGACAGACTGGCTGTGGCCCTTAGCGCCCTGGTCTGGTCAATGTGGTGATGTTAGGTCCTTGGCTGGGCTGGAAGAGCTCAGAGGTCTTTTCCAGCCTCAGTGATTCTGTGATTCTATATTTGAAGATCCATACATACAGTCATTTGTGCCACAGTAAGAAAACGTTATATAGATAGCTTTGTATTTGAAGATCAACATTCTTCATACACACTTCTAATAACCGCTTCATTGACAAGATGAAAGTCACAGCAGACACTAAGAGCTCATTTCTGACTGCAGATTCAGGTATTTGCACTTCATGCCCAGACTTCTGACTGTGAAAGGTCTTGGAGCTCTCTGAGATCCACAGCCTCCAGGAGACCTTGCTGGATTCCCTCTTTGCAGAGCAGAGGTAACCTCTGAAACAGAGCTGCCTCTGAAAAGAAGACTTGCCTCTCCTCTTTTTCCATCCTCCATAACCTGTGAACTGGGCTGGACAGAAGGTCAGCTCTCAGAGGCAGCATATGCCCCAAAGACTCATGAAAACAAGCACCCATGGACTTAATGTTCCTTCAAAGGAAACACCTGTTCAGCCTATTTCCTACTGCCATCAAAAGCAGTAGCCACGTGATTGGTAAGGAGAGACACACCAGCCACGTCCAGACTGCAGACTGCACATCCACACAGGCCACAGACAATGGCAGGAGCTGTCAGAGCCACCATCACAAGTCCTATCACTTGATCCTTGTGAGAAGGGACCAACATCCAATTTGCTACATCCTCCTTTCAGGCAGTTGTAGACAGGTCTCCTCTCAGACTCATTTTATCCAGACTAACCAGCACCAGCTCCCTCAGCCGCTCCTCATAAGACTTCTTCTCAAGACCCTTACTTACTCCTCTTCATATTGTAGAGGTTGTGCCTTCTTTGTGCACACACACACAGTTTTTGCACTGCTAAGAATGTATTGAGTTCTGTCTAGGGGTGGATGAAGAGAGAGTTGAGAGTTTGTGGGTGCATATTGAGGGGCAGACTGGCATGGGTGACACTGTTGTGGGTGTCTATTACAGACCACCAGGTCAGGATGAGGAAGTTGATGGGGTCTTCTACAGGCAGCTGACAGCAGCCTGATAGCTACAGGCCCTGGTTCTCATGGGGGATTTTAAATACCCGGATATTTACTGGAAGACCTACTCAGCCAGCCACCCACAGTCCAGGAGGTTCCTTCAGTGCATTGGTGACAATGTCCTGATGCAAATGGTCGAAGAGCCCACTAGGAGAGGAGCACTGCTGGATCTTGTAGTCACCAACAAGGAGAGTCTGGTTGAAGCAGCGAAGGTTGAGGCCAGCCTTGGGTGCAGTGACCATGAGATAGTGGAGTTCAGGATCTCATGTGGTAGGAACAGAATACCTAGAAGAATCACAACCCTGGACTTCAGGAGGGCCAACTTTGGCCTTTTCAAGCAATTGCTAGGGGAAATCCCATGGGACAGGGTACTGGCAGTTGAANTTGATTGGGTAGTGAGGTGGATCGTGAACTGGCTGCAGGATAGAAGTCAGAGAGTGGTGGTCAATGGGACAGAGTCTGGTTGGAGGCCTGTATCTAGTGGAGTGCCCCAGGGGTCAGTGCCAAGACCAGTCCTGATCAATCTATTCAGTGATGACTTGGACGAGGGATTGGCATGCACTGTCAGCAAGTTTGATGATGACATGAAGGTGGGTGGTGTCACCGACACCCCTGCAGACTGTGTAGCCCTTCAGAGAGACCTGGACAGGCTGGAGAGCTGGGCAGAGGGAAATGTAATGAAATATAATAAGGGTAAGTGTAGAGTCTTGCATCTGGGCAAGAACAACCCCAGGCACCAGTATAGGCTGGGTACTGACCTGTTGAAGAGCAGTGCAGGAGAAAGGGACCTGGGGGTCCTGGTAGACAGCAGGATGACCACGAGCCAGCAATGTGCTTTTGTGGCCAAGAGAGCCAATAGCATCCTGGGGTGGATTAGAAGAGGGGTGGTTATCAGATCAAGAGAGCTTCTCCCTCTCTACTCTGCACTGGTCAGACCACATCCCGAGTATTGTGTCCTGTTCTGGGCTCCTCAGTTCAAGAGGGATGTGGAGCTGTTGGAGGGAGCCCAGCATAGAGCAACAAGGATGATGAAGGAAGTGGAGCATCTCCCTTATGAGGAGAGGCTGAGGGAGCTGGGTCTCTTTAGCTTGGAGAGGAGGAGACTGAGGGGTGACCTCATTAATGTCTATAAATACTTGAGAGGTGGGTGTCAGGATGATGGAACTGGGCTGTTCTTGGTGTCATGTAGTGATAGGACGAGGGGCAATGGTTGTAAGCTGGAACATAAGAGGTTCCACATCAACCTGAGAAGGAACTTCTTCACGGTGAGGGTGACGGAGCACTGGAACAGGCTGCCCAGGGGGGTTGTGGAGTCTCCCTCACTGGAGATATTCAAGACCCAACTGGACAGGTTCCTGTGTGGCTTGGTTTAGATGACCCTGCTGTTGCAGGCGGATTGGACTAGATGATCTTTCGAGGTCCCTTCCAATCCGTTATGATTCTACGATTAAAGTTGGAAGATGAATCAAAGGCAGCTAGGAAAGCATTGCAGGGGGTGCCAAGTCTAAAGAAACAAGGTCTAAACCTAGAGTCACATACATGTAGGTATAAATCCACTTCCAGAGTCTTCCAAACATTTTCCTATTACTTTGGGGCAGCCATTACAGAGTCACAATATTTAGTCAACCTTTTACTTCTACAGTCATTAATCATGCACCATTTAACTACTGGTTTGTCATTTGCTCTCCTAATCTTTTCCAAATCCTTTCATTTATTTCCACATCTTTTTTCAATCGCATTCTATGTCTCTCACTAATTACGCTCCTTCACTGTTACAGGCCCTTTCAACACAGACACAATGAGCCAGAGATGGTTTCACCACTTGCTGCGTATTACACCCAATTAAATGTCGCAAGAGCAAACAATTAAATTACAGTGTCACTGGAAGATCTACTGCACTGGACTATCTGGACAGCAACTCTAGATGAGCAAAGGTAAAGGACCATTTGGTGTTGTGCCAGAAACCATGCCAAACCCTGTAAGAAAGGACAACTAAAGGGGAAAACACACCCCAGGGATTTCCATGTTCTCAGAGTAAGGAATTCTGCTCCCTTGCTGCACATTGCTGTTTTCAAAGGAAACAAAAATCATTATCTGCAGTTTTGCTGTGTCCTGAGCCAGCCATTCCTGCTGCTCTCAAGGGACTCTGTCTCCAGAATTCAGCACATGAGGCCAGCCTAAGAGTAACAGGTCAGCAAAAGCAGTGTCCCATCTAAATGACAGATGCCAAAAATAGGTGATAGATGGATGAGACTGAGCAGACATCACCTCAAAACCTAAACACAGGCAAATTATTCATGGCCAAAAGGAAAAAATTAGGGACTAGGATGGATATGAGAGAGAAAAGGGAAAAAAGGGACTAAGGGCAGGAGGTAAGTGACTGCTGTAAGGAACGAGGGACTAGCTCTCATAAGTTTCCAGAGCTTTGCAAATCTCAGGCCAAACTTGTACGCCACAGATTTACTCCCAGCACCAAGTCTAACCAGACAACTCAACACTTCTCTTGAAGCTCAGTTTTATACAATGTTTTGATTTACCATGTGGTGATGAAAATTTTAAAACCAATGCAGAAAGAACCTTACTAAAACCCTTAAGGAGCAGCTGACGCTTCCACCCCAGGAAAGAGCTAACAGAGGCTGGTGAAGACCTGTTACATGCCACCATCATTAGCTAATAAATCAGTGTCTTGGGCAGTATTGCCTAGGGATGGTTTGTCATACCAACACTTCCCTTTGAAGCCAAAAAATTCACCTAATACAAGCAAAGAACAAATCACCTCCCAAAACAACATGAGTGCTACACAAAGATCGGTTGGACAGCTTCCACTTACCAAGAAAAACACTGTAACTCCCAAATATACCCAACGCCATGTAACTCCATTAGATAAGCAGCTCCTCATTAATTTGGAGTGTGGATCAGTCCCTCAAACACCTTGTGCTATCAATTAAGACCTACTGAAAGTGATGAAGAAGAATTATTATGCATAGCACCCACCAGAACGTGCTGTAAACACATTTGGCAGCATGGGGAGGTTCCTTTATGGCACATTCCATTTTCATACACACCTAATATTTTCAGGTTTCCAACTGATTGTCAATGTGTTTGTAGACACTGTTAATGAATCTCACTGCTAAAAGCAGTTACAATCCTGTAACTATTAATACAACGTGACATCAGATCTGTGAGCTTCCGAGTGAATCACAGTCACAAACTTGTAGGTGTTCGATAGCTGGTTGTCAAGTGGAAATAGAACATCGTTAAATATAATCCAAGTCTGTCCTACTTTTGCAGCTCTTCTCTCCTTTCTGCACTGCAGCCTTAGTGGACCGAAGCCCTGCAGGTCTGAAGAGATAAGCACAGGAATGAATGTCCAGGGGAAAAAACAGGTCAACTATTAGACCACTTACATGAGCAAGTTTTAAAATGTTCATTTTTGACTGCAATTTCCTCTCCAATCTGATGGCTGTATGAGCTTAAAAGAGCAGGTCACTAAATCTTTTACAGTCTAAACCTTGTAAGATGTACTCGTATCAAGAAGTTACGGGTTTCCCCTCCGCCCTTTACAAACTGAAATAAAAGGCTGAGAGTCTTTCCTGACATAGAAGTTTAACATTAGAGCAGACAAAATCCATTTTCCAAACCATTTACTGAATAACAGAGGCCAGGGAGATTGGACTAGATGATCTTTCAAGGTCCCTTCCAGTCCCTAATATTCTGTGAGTCTGTGATTCAACTCGTGTTACTGACACTCGTGGAACACTTTTGCATTGTTCACCCTGCAATAAAAGCAGATTCCTACAAGGCTGACAGAGGCCTAGGAAAGATTTTGGGTCATCACATCATCTCCACTTCAAGAACCAATTCCCCCTCCCAACAATTTTTGTCCAACTAGTAACATGTACAGGTAATCTTTGGAAACCCAGTCTTTAGGCTCTTAGAGGAAGAGGGGGTTTAGAAAATATATTTCAGGAAGTCAAACAAAATTATGTCCGGAAGTCTTCCTGATTTCCACAGTCAGTCTGTCCCACAGGCTTGCAGTCTCTTTGCAGCAGATGGCTGCAGGGAACAGGCTGCGAAAACAGACTCAAACTCACCTACTAAAATGAACTGTGGCTAATTTGCCTGGTGTTATTCCTAGAGCAGAAACCTCACCTTGGCCGGCCACACATCATTTCAGAGAGCTCTCGAGTAGCTAAGCCAGGCAGCGCTGAGACAGAAATAGAAAAATATTGAAATAGAGCTGACACAATGCCAGGTTCAGAGGCACTTGCCTTCAGCTGGGGCTTGGGAAAAACCGAGTTTAGGACTTAGTAGCTGCCTCCTGTCCAAGAACAAGAAGAGTGTTTCTGCAGACAGAGCAGACAGGTCACAGGAACAGAGCTACTCCTGTGACTAGGCAGAAGCTAAGAATTCGGTGGAAACCGACGGAAAAAAAGTTTATAGAAAGATATCTTCCGACATTGGTAATACTGTGATCTTGGAACTCTGGTAAGACTTCAAGCAGAGGCCGGGACAAAATGTGAGAGCTGAGAATTATTTTTGTAAAACAGTCCAGGAGGAGGACTGAAGAATAAAAATGCTCCAAAGTCAAGCTCTGCTGCTTCCCCTGATCTCAGCCTGCTCTTTTTCAAATCTCACATTTACCCTCTCAGTCCTCTCAAGTGAAATACTTCAGACCGGGTGTTAAAATCATGAGCGCTGGGTTTTATCATACAAGATCCCTTTACACTTCAGCAGCATTGTGTGAGAAATCACTGCACACACAGACACTTCAAATGTACATCCACAGCTTGTGCATAATGGGTAGGAAAATAATCACTTAAATGTCTTCTCTTCGTTCGTGCAATTTCCAGAACCTGCACACACCATAATCAAACCAGGATCTCTCTGCTGCTCAAACAAAGCACCAAGCAGAAGGGAAAAACGTGCACTGGGCTGCCACACAGGAAACATCTTTACCTTCATCATTTCTTGCCAAAGCTGTAGCTTACCAATAAATACTGAGAACAGCTTTCTCTGTGTCAGGAAAAGAGCCAAGGAACACATGTTGCCTGCAGAGTTTAAAAAACACACAAAAATTAAGCTAATTTTGGAATATGTCACCTGTAGAATCAAAGAAAAGGGGAAAAACCTCACAGCAGAAATACTGAAAATCCCAGTGAGATGCTGTTACTGCAGAGAGAGCAGCAGGGATTGAAATATTTACAGGTAGGTTAGAAGCATTGATTGAGACAGGAACAGAGTAGGATGCCATAGGTGAGATGTCTACCCAACGACATCAGACCAAAGCCAGCCCCATCAGCAGCTGATGGCTCCTGCGAAGGACTGGGAGGAGGGAGCAGATGGTAGCTGGGCTGCACATAGACAGCAGCAGCGAATTTTCTCCAGGCTGAAAGGTTCAGACCTGAAACGAAACTGGAGTGTCTTCATGGTGAGAGATCTCAGAGGTGCCTGACAAGAGCTGGGCCATGGCAGTGCTGGTGGCTCTGATGGCAGGTACAGAAGAGCCGCTATAGTGAGCTGCTGAGTGCAGTGGGAAAGCTGCCTTTTCAATGCAACAAAACACAACCTCAGGTGCTTTTAAGTAAAATTATGTGAGAGTTGCTATGCTAAAAGAAGGAATTAAGACACCAAAAGCCCAGAGCAAGCATCTCATCCCTGCTCAGTCCCATAACCACGAGCAGTCATTGATGAAACCCATACACTCAGTAGCACAGCGTTCCTAAAAGCCCCAGATGGAAGAAGAAAGTACAACGGCGACAGCATGCACTGACAACGCAGAATGGGAACGGGTGTCATTGGATGCTAGCGTTACCATGGAAATGTCCTCATACCGCCTAACATTTTGACACTGTCTGTTTTCTGAGAAGCAGCAGCGATGTGGCAGCCTGCAAAGCCTGCACGGAATGGCTGTTAGAGTTTTGCCACGGTGATTGTTGCAGCCAACAGCCAATTCAAACTGTCTGGGTATTGGATTTGGACCAATCTGGCAGCTTTGCTTTCTGAAGTGTACGAGGAAGCTTTTAACAGCAACAGTTCCATAAATCACCCCGATTTAACACACACTGTCTGCCAGGCTGAGCGCTGGCCTGAACACCTACTTTCGGCACTGCTTGCCCTGCTTTCCACATCGCTGTTTGCTATGTCCCTTCACCAAGTTACTTGAACTGCAGGTACCAAGGGTGAGTCTGCTCCTCTGCTCAAGGTGGCTTTCCGTGACCTGAGCAGCACCAACGAAGTCCCACACTTGCAGGGCTGTGGGGTGATTTTTCTGAACTGCTGAAAGTGGATGCAGCCCCAAATCTCAGTTGCTTTCAACAAACACTAGAGTCCCAAACTCACAGGCATATCTGAAAATGCCAAATGTTGCATAGCTAATATTTAAACCAAGCACAGGCTCCTGTCAAAACCATGTTCACTGCAGAAAGCTTGTTTTTATTTCAAGGCACTCCAGGTAATACTGTCTCATCTTTTCCTGTTAGCTGACATTGAAATAAAATCCCAAATGAGGAAGGGATGCAGGTGTGGACTATGTGATTCATAAAGGCAGATGTGAAGGGATCAACCCACACAGAAACGTCTGGGGATCAACCCACACAGAAATGTCTGGTTTTCTGACAACCTACCGAAATGTAGCACTGGCTTGTGCCAGCAAGCCCTGCTGGCTTGGGGGAACTGGGGGAAAGCAGAATGCTGACAAGCTTCACGTTAGACTGGACCACTACATACCTATACTGTAAATTCACTGCAAAAGTGAAAGGGCTCTACAGAGCTGGGACAGAGCAATTGTGCTAATCCCACAGTCTGCTAGTGAGATCTCATGGCAGGTAGCAAGGCTGAGCCAGAGGGATGGCAGCATGAACTGCAAGTAAAGGACAAAAAACTACTGGATCTGATTTGTCACAATACCATCATCCAGGAACAGCCTGTCTGCAGCAGCTGGAAGTCTAACAGGTATTAGAAAAAGCCTTCTCATTTATTTTCCTGACAATCTGATTAAACTCCCAAAGTGGATGTAAAGCTGCAACCTTAATCTTGAATTAACTCTTCCTAACTTTTCACTAGCGCTGTGATGTTGTGCATCAAATATGAGAAAGGAAAAGTAAATAGTAAGAATAAAATAAAAACACTCCCACCCACACAATCCTTCCAGGATGCTGAGAAGTGCTACAGGAGGAGCTGGATTTCCAACAACAGAAACACATCTTAATCTTTCTTCGACATCTTGGCTGCAACACAATTAACATGTTCGCCATGCCCGTGGCAGGATACATTCCCTAACAGCCATAAATACGCAGCTGGCAGCAGCCCTGCATGCACCACCAGGAAATGTCAGCCTCATTCACACTGCCTGTGGAGCTGGGCGAACGACAGAGGGACACGTGGGTGAGAGACACCCTCCTGTCTACCTGTGATGCTGCCATTTCCTCACTAAAGGAGAAGTCTTTCTGCTGGCTTGACCCCACCAATGGCTGAGCTGTTGTAGCTCAGAGGATAGACAGCTCTAGAGAAGAACTCAACCATGTGCTCCTTGGGGACGGAGACCGTAACTTCTTCAATCTGATGTCACTGATGTGAAGCACCATTAAGCACAGTTATCTTCAGCCACTACAGGCCCTTGAGGCATTGCAAAACAAGGTGATGAGATGGTGCCTGGGAAAACCAGGCTGTATCACATGCACTGAAAGCAAAGTTTAAGGGTGCTGCCCTTCATCCACATTACATACATCAAAATCATTCCAAAACCAGAGCAGAATTGCTGCAGCCAAGAGGACAAACATCTTCTCGCAGCCATTTACCCCACAAACAGCCCAGCAACACAGCTCTTGCTAACTAAGCGATACAGAATGGAAACCCCTCCAAACCCCTACAGGTACAGCCAATAAAGGCACATGTGAAAAGCAGTGAGATGAGACCAACATGAGGCTTGACAACTGCTCTATGCAAAAACATTCAATCAAGCTTTTTTGGTGCAAACAGCAATTGGAGGCAGAAGAATGGCAGGCAATGACAGCTGTGGTTATGGTCATTTCCTCACTTGGGATGATCAGCACAGGGAAGAACAATTTTGCCATGTGAAGAGTCGCTCTGCAGACGGCAGCGATCGATTGTTCCCTACATTGCTAGGAGCAAGACAACAGTAATCCACTTAACTTCCATGCAGATTGAAGCTAACTTTGACGGTAAGCTGTGCTTCTAATAAGGAACAGGTTAGTTACTTGGGAAGCAGAAACAAGTGACTCTCCAGGATCATCCATCTTTGCATCCATGATAATCAAGACATGCAGGCATTAGCCAAAGGTGCTCTGAGCCACAGAGCAGTTTTGAGAGAAATGTGCTGTTTACCTCTGTACAGGTGATGCTTTCCCAATTGCTGAACACTCAAATGTTTTAGACTGGCTTCTGCAAGGCTGTATGAGCAATTTGGGTACTTGGCAAAGGTGACAGAACACCCTAATGGCATGGAGTCGGAACATCATCCACCACAGGGATTTCACTGTAGCTATGCTTGTTTAAAAGAGAGGGCTGCTGGGCTCTGCTGTGTGAAGTTAGGATGCACCAGGGCTTCCTAGCCTTTATATATGTGCTGCTCTGCAAAAGCAAAGCCAAGGTTAAAACTTCAATGTAGAACCCAAAACAAGCCAAGTTTTCCAAGCGAAAGCAGAGTTTTCCGAACTTGTGCGTGTCCTCAGCAGATGATTTAAACAATGGCACCTCCTGAGGCATCACTTGTGCTGCAAGATCTCCACCATGACACACGTTCCCATACATCTTCTCTCCAATTACTAATGATAGGACCCGGGCAAATGGCCTCAAGTTCCATCAGGGGAGGTTTAGATTGGATCTTAGGAAGAAGTTCTTTACTGCCCAGGGAGGTGGTGGAGTCACCATCCCTGAAGGTGTTTAAAAACATAGCAGATAGAGCACTTGAGACCATGCTCTAGGGGTTAGGGAGATGTTGGTATGAGGGCTGGACTTGATAATCCTGTAGGTCCTTTCCAGCCATAATGATTCTGTGATTCTCTATGATTCTATGATCATATATCATATTCATATGATCATAGAATCGCATAGTTTTTCCACTCTCTTCCAGAAAATAAAGCCAAACCTCAAAAGAACATCATATGGATAGATAAATTCATTGAATGGTTCTGCAGAACTCCAGCAATCCTTAATCAGAGATGCTAATGTTGCTTCACAACAGGTATCTGTGGGGAAAAGTCAGCAGGGCTGAGAAGCCTGGGTGAACCACATCCCACTGCCCCACTGAAACACATCAACTTGCACATTGTTTCCTAAACTCAAACACTCTCATTTCTAACGCAGCCAAAAGAATCCAAATATTAACAGGTAGCGCTTCAGAATTCAGAAAATAACTGCACAGATAAATTATTCCTCAAAACAATCAAACTTCATTCGTCCCCATACAAAGTGGGTACATACGTTCTGTCAAACTGAAATGTTGAAGCAAAGTAGCTACAGCATTTCACAACTTGTTCTGACATGAGAATCTGACAGAGTAAAGATAATTATTTTTTTAGCCTGGAGAACAGAGTGCTTTTGAATTAATAAATGTTGCATTAGAATTAACTTCACAGGAAATAGAAGCAGCAAAAAAACCCAACCAATCAACTAGTCTCTCCTAGACAAAAAGCTTTCCACAGATTGACTCTTCCATTTCAAAGCCAACCAACACCCAAACAAGAGACAGAGATTCCCTTCCCCCATGGCTGGTGGGGTCACACATGACCACCCCTTTGTATCTCCTGCACACACAACTACAAGGCCATGTCACCCTCCAAATGCTGTAATATACATCTGGCCAGACTCGGTGACCTTCGAGAGAAGGAGGCAATGTGTGCTGCAATAAGCAGTTCAAAAGGGACAGCCTTGTGCCATCAGGAGTCCCGCTGACCTCACCCATGTTTTCTCTCCCCTAAAATCCACACCTCATGACCATCATGAAAATGCCCATGCAGCACACTGTGGCTCAGAGTATGAGAGTCCAGGGCTAGTTGCTACCCCTTTTCCTCCCTGCTTTTGCATCATTTGAAACTATTCCTCAGCCTACAGTACAGTACAAGGCACAGGTGGATGCTCCAGGTTGGGACATGCTGGACAACCACCGGGGTGCCTCATGGGAGACAGGAGTGGGCAGCAGCTGGTGCCCAGGAAGGCAGCCCACCACGCTGAGCACTGACCGGTACCACGTCACTCTTCCCCTGTGCTCTCCCATCTGTCTAATCAGACCCATCTGTTGGCTTTCGCAACGGACTGTAACCTCTTTGGGACAGACTGCCATTTTGCTTTGCATTTCTACACGCACAGCATGAATTTGGCCAAGGACTACAGCTCTCGCGTTCGGCCACAGCACCAGGAGCGACACAAACGAGGACGAGGTTTCAAATCCCTTGTTCTCAGTGCTGACTCATCCACAGGGCTCCTGCTCTGGTCTCATGTGGCCTCAGAAGACAAAACCTGTCCTCTGTAATTGCAGCCTACAGACCCCACCTGCAGGATGCGGATCCAGACAGCAGAGCTGCCTCCAGGCGTACAGGGGATATAAAGACCAGCTCTGCTCCAGTTTGGTGCATCCACTGTGTAAGAGTCAGTTGCTGCATTTAAGATCTGGATTAGCTCATGACCAGGTGCGAGACCAACAGCCTCTGCAGATATTACCTACGGCATCTTCTTCTAGGCCACTGGTCTGTTCCATATACTTTCCTCTGATGAAAGCCTGATTTGACAGCAGCCCTTCTAAAACTGTTTTCATTTTTTATTTCACTTTAATCCATTTACATCCACTTGCCTAGAGCTGAAAGGTGCCCAGCAGGGCCAGCAGCGTTTCCTACAATCTCCAGGATACCCTATGGCCACAGATACTCTCTTTAGTGTGAAAAAAGAGAAAAGCCATGGCTTTCCCTGCCTCATTCATCAGCCAAGTGACCTTACAGCAACTTTCCAATATTTGAAGGAGGTTACAAGAAAGCTGAAGGAGGGATTTTTACACAAGTGTGTAGCAAGAGGACAAGGGGAAAGGGTTTCAGACTTGAAGACAAGAGATTGAGGTTGGACATGAGGAACAAATTCTTTGCTGTGAGGCTGGAGAGATGCTGGAACAGGGCTGTCAGGGTGGAGAGATGCTGGAAAAGGGTCCCAAGGAAGTTGTGGCTGCCCCATCCCTGGAAGTGTTCAAGACCTGATCTACTGAGGGCATCCCTGCCTCTGCAGGGTCCCTTCCAACCCTGTTCATTCTATGATTCTACAACCCCTGGGGTAACACTTTGTCAGATGACCCTAGAGCATGTGCATTTGCAGGGCCACAGAGATGAACCATCATTTCATTTGTAAAAGATTAGTAACAAAAGGTTAACATTCTAGCTGTGTAAATAATTTCCCTTGACTCCTGGATGTTTGCACAAGAACATGGTTACCAACCTACTAACCAACTGACTGGTTACAGGTTTATAAACTTCAAAGGTAAATCCGGATGAAACTAAACAAGACTGAACTTCAAAAGCACTTAACAAGTTCGATATACAGACATTTAAAAATATATGAAAGGACTAGTTAAAAGGCTTCAATAATAGTTTCCTCGAAAAATCCTACATACTCCAAGCCAATACAGTGCTGCAATTGAGAAATATCCATGGTAACGTGAAAACACACATAGGGGGTCTCTCCATTTAATAACTGTGATGCTTTAATGTTTAAAATTACAGAGAAGTTCAGTGCTTAAAGTCAGAGAGAAGTTCAACAGATAAAACCCAGACAAAAGACTACGCTGACCTAAACTGCACATCCACAGCACTTTCTTTCACCCTGACTTCTGAGGTATTTTTATCAATCCATTGAATTAGTATTTCACACAGCTTCTCCTCAAAGCAATTGATTGTAACACGGTGCATCTGACAGCACTTGACAGCATCTGAAAGCAGCAGCCGAGGCTGAATTTTATCTCTAACTCAACTCTTCTCTGAACGAGCAGCTGACATGAGGAAGCCTTAACCGTCAGTATCTAGGAGACATTTTGACTTTGGAAACCATTTTCTCTCTCTGCTAGATACTTGGTTCCAGCTGGCTCAGACACGATGTGATTCTGCCATCTCATAGCCAGGGTCTGCCAAGCTGGACAGTCCCTGACCCTCACCCGCCGGACGTTTAGATGTCCTTCGCAGATATTCTGTACCTTCTTCTGCTCCTGATCAAAGCCTCACTGCTCTCTACACTCACACAGGTATAAGATCCCTGTCAGGGACACACATTTACTCTTGTGCAGATGTTCAAGTTGCACCCGGACTTCAGGGCAGCTGCAATATGACCGATGGTTACAGTGCCCTAAACATCCAAACCTGCATCCCATCAGGGCACTCCTGGATGCCTTCTGCCAGTGGGTGTCCTTCCCCCAGAAACCAGGACATAGGTTGAAAAGGAAAGGAGCTGGAACATTGCTGTGCCTCAACCACTTAAGACACAACACAGCTGGATTAACACCCAGGCCTGAGAAATGCTCCTGGGGTGTAGGTACAGGGGCTTAAAGAACAACCCCATCTCTGCTTCAGCAATTTGGGGCATTTCCTTGTCTGTGTTCTTTAGATGTAGTCTTTGACCTCTGTAGCACTCAAGGTCCTTGCCTGGCACCTCTCATCTCTTCAAAGCTGAGGACCACTCCTGGCTTCCCAGCTCCCAGCAGGTCCATCACCATTACACTGACTGTCCCTGCTACTCAAACCACCACCTTTCTCCTGCCCAGAACTCGCTGGGTTTTGCACATGCAGCTCCAAGTCAGCTCCACTTTTGTCTGCTTTTGAAGATTTACCAACCTCCATGCATGAAGAGGGCAGGTTTTCCTCCATGCCATCAAACACATCCCCTTCAACCTGAAGGATGTTCCTCATCTTGGATTGTGCAGAGCTGTGCTAAGGCTGCTGTCAGTTGAAGGTGGTTTTCATACACCCCATTTCACAATCCCATAGTTTTAATGCAAACTGCACCCAAGACTCACAAATTGCCTACAAGTCATAGTAGCTCCTCAACACCCTGTTATTAACCCATATGCACTTGCCACTTGGCAGTTTGGTCCTTTCCAACACACTGCCACACAATTACAGACATATCAAATGGCAGGTTTCAGCCTAGACCAAGCACAGGGCAGATTCTCAGGACAGCTGAGATGTACTGACTGAGTTAGAAACAGGCAGTGATTTAAGATTCCTAGAAATGTGCCCACACAGAGCCCTCATTTACCTTTTACCCCTTTTTAGTCTACTATTCCATAACCAAAAAAATTAACAGAGCTCAGAACAGACACCTGTGTAAGATAAATCAACAGCGATGATGACAATAACTGTGGTTTCAGAATCCTTCACTTCACTAACATTGCTGGGGACCTCGACAGAGCAAAGCCAGTGACAACTGAGCCAGTAGGAAGGACACCAACATCACCATGCTGAGATCAAAAGAGTTATTAACCCAGAGTGCTTACAGTGCTGAGTGCAGATAGCATGTTCTGTTATTTCAAAGCCCCACTGCAGCTTTCTGGTGAAGCGAACTCAGTGTTTGCTCAGACTGTCCTCTCTGTATATGCAGCTGAACACTGAAAAGGGTATTAAGAGTGCAAGTCCACATTCATCTCTTTGGAGGGACAGGCACGTGGCTTTATTTGCCAGAAGACACATTTGCACCTCAGTCACCACCGCTACAGAATGATGAGCTTTAGAAGCATTCAAGAGATGCAGCTCCTTCCTCCAAGTCTTATCACTGTCCTTCTTATGCATGGTTTTTGCCCACTTCAGTGCACTAAGATACAAGCCAGCATCCACTTCCCTGCTGAGGACTCCGAACGTGGCAGGCACGAGACTTGTGGAAGATTAAGAGTCTTCTCACTTAAACATGCAAGGTGGTAGACAGCAAAGAACAAAAGAGCCATGGCAAAAAAAGGGAAGTATTCAATAAGAAAAAGCTTTCTTCGAAAGCAGAGCTGATTTTCAAGACTAAGAGTAGGAAAAAACTGGAAGCCAGAGGTATTATCAGCACTGACAAAATGTGGCTGGCCAGGCTTTCACATCACCATGGCTCTTGGCATAGGCACCCCCACACACTTCCTACTCTCCTTTAATCTGACCCACAGGTAGTAACTCAAATCAAACACCTTAACCTTTCATCGTAGATATGAGCTCTCGTTAGGCTCTGATCTGAAAAAGGTTCCCCTTTCAGATAATTTCCTGTAAGCCCAGCCACTTATCTATGAGCTCCTCTCCTTTTGCCGTAGCATGACTATTCTCTTAAAGATGTGGCTCTGCACTTGAGACAAAATGGATGATGTGTCTGTCTCAAATAGGATTGTTTACTTTGCCAATGCCTGTGGGATCAATTTTTGTGTTTCTTCCTGCCATCTCCTGTGGAGAACATCTTGCCAAGTGCAGTATCCATCTCCCCGAGTGAGCTATTCAGATTTTTTTTTTCTTTTTGACAGAAACCCCGGTGCAACCCAACCTGGTCAGAATCAAAAATATAGAATCCTCTCTGGCACAGTGTCAGGTTTTCTTTTCTCCTTTCTCTTCCATAGCATTTATTTTCTTGAAGAAAAGACACATTTGCAGCTTTAATACAAAAACTACACAGTATGTGTCAGGATATGTGCAAAACACAGGAGCAATACTGCAATGTCTCCACTGCACTGAGTGTTAGCCCAGGCAGCTTTGCTAATGAGACTAACTCAGGCAGGCAAGATCCACTATTAACGAGCTGCCGGAGAATGAGGTCTTAATTGTACATTTATTTAATTCAGAGACAAGTATTTGCAGGGCATTAGGAGCAGCCCATTAACATTCATGCATGGGCATTCAGTAAGTGTGAATAAATACAATTTAGTGCAAAACCATTTTTCTAAGTGCTGGAAGAGAGTGAGGAAGTGCTTAAACCATCACTCCGAACCATTCAAGGCATTGTGCTGGGTTCTCGTACTTGAGCACGTCTTGCTATCAATCATTTCTGAAGCAACAGTGCCAAGACTTCCCAAAGCTCCTGTTATTGCCACAAACCAAAGGTAAAGAGAAGAGAATCATCTGCAAAAATTTGAGAGTAAAATTACAAGATAATTCCTGTGTTGGAGGATAGTGTTCTGCCTGACACCCATGCACAAAGCTGATAACAATACCGGGTTAATCACCCCGATGATGAATTTATCCTTGCGTCAATTCCTTTAAAAACAACACACGTTACAGGTGTAGCAGCTAGTGGGCTCTCATCTCCCTGTGTATTCCTCCTGGTATCTGCACATCTCAGGATAAGCCACCAGACAAAGGAGGGTGCTGGCATTTTGACAGATGCTGCCAACAACAGCAAGTGCTAACACACGCAGTGACTACCAGCTTTCATTATCTACTGCTCAGGAGCTTAACTCATAGGTCCAGTCTCTGGTACAGTGTAAAAAACATCCCTCATTTACTAGTGAGCTGCCAGGAACAGAGTGCTCATACAGCGCTCATCATCCACCGCCTCATAAGTCCTCCTTGCTCACACAGCTACTGTGCCACCCTCTACTCCCAGCACCCCAAGTCCTTCCTTGCCTGTTCAACCCAATTTCTTTCCTACTTTTCCTTATCCACGGCTCTCTTTTTGAAGCTTGATCTTCTTTTATGACCACGGCCAACTCTTTCAGGTCTGTACAAAGCAGGCAAAGACTGTGTCCATTCTGAAAGGTTTTTGTGATTTACTATGCCTTCATTTAGAGGGAACCTTTTTTATCCCCCTCTCCAAAAGCAGGATGGTGTGTGGTGCTAACAGCTTACGGGAACAATCAACCCCAGAGCTCAGTGTACAAATCAACGGCAGAGCAGACACGTCGTCCAGCAGAAGGGATGTCTGTCCCTTCCTGAGCGCTGCCCTTCACCATCTCACCCAGCTCAGCACAGGCGGAAGACTGTGAGCAACTCCATTTGCAAACACCCCAGGTTTGTATCGATTAGGAGAGGGGACACAGCTCAGCATCGTGAATAAATTCTCCCTTTTAATGTCCACAGGTACCTACAGCCCCACACAAAACCCTTCAGCTCCCCATTCCCAGACAACCCGATCCAAATAAACCCCACGCTGGGAGCCCATCGGGCAGCAAAGTGGGGACCCCTCACACCTCAAGCCCCGTCTTCTGCCCAGCAGCGGAGAACCCTCACACCCCAAACCCACCTTCTGCTGCCCAACCTCCTGCCCAGCACTGGGGGGCCCTCACACCTCAAATCTAACCGCTGCTCGACCCACTGCTCAGAGCTGCGAATCCCTCACATCCCAAACCCCTTTCTCCTGTGTTACGCACAGCGCAGCGTTCAGGGGACCCCCAACGCCCCTTCTCCTGCCCACTCTCACCCCCCACCACCTCCCCTCTCCCATGACACTCGTAGAACGCCCCCGGCTCCGCAGCGTCCTGCTCTTGGCCGCACCGACAACCCTTGGTGTCTCGTCCCTTCCCTCCCGTCGCCTCGCCCCACAGTCGCCCCCCGCCGCGCCGTACCCGCGTCCTCCTCATCGAAGCTGTTCATGCAGGGGAAGTAGATGGCGAGCGCCTCGAAGGACGCCGACAGGCTGAGGCGGCTCTGCGACCGCTCCATGAACAGCCCAGGGGCTCCGCCGGGGGCTTCGCCCGCCGCCGCCGCGGCCGGGGGCTTGGCCAGCTTCGCCGCCCCATTCTTCACTCGGAGCACGGCCCGCGGCGTCTTGGCAGGCAGCGGGGGCCGCGCTGAGGCGGCGGCAGCGGAGCGCGGCGAGGAGAGGCGGCAGCGCAGCGAGACCGGAGCGGAGGCACCTGCTGCCTCCCCGCTCTCTGGGCGCCGCCCCGTGCCCCGCCCCGCCCGCGCCATCGCCAATTGCCGTCCGCAGGGGCGGGACGCGGCGGGAGCCCTGCGGCCATTTTTCTGATGGGACCCCGGTGTCGGGGTTCTGGTGTGGGGCCTGCTACCCCAGAAATGATGTTGAGGTTTCTGAGCAGAGCAGGCGAGGATAAACGGCACCGGGGTGGTTAGAGACTCCCCAGCCGCACAAACAGTCGTCACGGGGTGACTGAGCCAGCCGTGAGCTGAGGGTACCGCTGACTGTGTCAGCAGTAGGGAACAGGTGGGAGCACAGCCTGAGTAGTGGGGCTGGTTTGGGGCACCTCAGTACAAGACACTGAGGTGCTGAAGTGCATCCAGCAGGTTGGTGAAGGGTCTGGAGAACAAACCTTATGAGGAGCAACTGAGGGAGCTGGGGCTGGCCAGTCTCAAGAAAAGGAGCCTGATGGGAAGACCTTACTGGTATTTACAGCTGCTGAAAGGAGAGTGTAAAGAGGTGCAAGTTGGTTTCTTTTCACAAGGAACAAGACAAAATGGGAAGTTTAGGTTGGACATAGGGAAGAACTTCTCTCTAGAAAGGGCCCTGAGGCTTTCACACAGGCTGCCCAGGGAGGGGTTGAATATCCCTGGGCTTGTTTCACAGTCATCAGGATCTGGAGTCTAGGAACAGGGTTTAGTGGTGGCCTTGGGGTAGTTGGGTTTAGGAGTGGGCTTTTCCAACCTAAACAATTGAGAGATTCTATGGGGTTCTCAGACACCTATGGGGTCATCAGCAATAGGGAGATCCATCCCTCACTTCTCAGGAATGGCAGGGTTGGAAGGGACCCTTGAGAATCATCTAGGCTAACAGTCTAGATCCAGCTAGAATAGAATCACCTAGAGATGATCCCACAGAAAACCTCCAGGCAGGTTTTGAATGTCTCCATAGAGACTCCATAACCTCTCTGGGCACCCCACTGCAGTGCTCTTTTTTCACTATGGAAAGTGGTTTTCCATGTGAACCTCTTGTGTTCCAGTTTGTTCCCCATTGCCTCTCATCCTGTTGCTGGGCACTACTGAGGCTGGTCCCATCCTCTTGAGATGGGATATTTACAAGCATCAAACCAATCTCTACTCAGTCTCTCAACCTCTTGTAAAGCAGATGCTCCAACCCCCAATCATCTTAGTGGCCCTGCACTGGACTCTCCAGTATCTTTCAGCCACTGCTCCCTTCAGCAGGATTTGTGTCTCCCAGAGATGGCTGTTCCCAACCAGCTCACGACAGATTTCCAATCCATGCATTAAACTTTCTCCCCTTTCCTCCCCTCCACCCCATCACAAGGGACATTGTCATCATCACTCACCAGCCAATCACTCTTTGATCCCAAGGTACCTCTTTTCAGGCACCAAAATAAACAAAAAAACCCCAAAAGCCACTGTTTGGAAGCTGGAAAGCTCCCAGTCAGAAACCATATGAACCAGTACATTTTCCTCATTATTTGAGGAAGGGTTAAACTAAACTGGAAGGCTGCTGCCAGTTCTGGCTCAGTGTATGAGGTGCTGGTGGGATCTGTAGATGCTCTGTGAAGATAGCAAATGTTAGACCCTTCCCAAGGTTTCTTGTACTTTTTCTGGCAAAATTTCTAGAGAATTACTGGCTCAGAAATAACAGACACTACCAGAGGTGCTATCTATGGCTGACATCTCAGTATCACCCATTCCCACTATGGGAAAGGAAACCCCACATATCCTCACTGTGACCAAACCCAGTAGAGGGTGAGGTGGGATTTTCCAACAGCAGTTTAGTCTCCCCAGCAAGAACACAGTTCCTTCATGCTTTTGCTCTGTCCACCCCAACGATAACCAAACGCCATCCCACCAAATGCATGAAGTCCCAGGCCTGTTTGCACTATTCCAGAAGCACAGACTAGAGCTCAACATCTCCATTAAAAAAAACTACTGTACACTGAATGCCACAGATCAACAGCCTGAAGCAAAGAAGCGTTTTCTTCTCCAGACCAGCGGCAGACAACCAGAAAATGACCAGACTGGCCATCCTGGGGTCAGTCATTGCCAGTATTTAGTTCAACACCACTTGTGCTTCAGAGCTGTCTTAAAGCTAGAGTCATCATACAAACACAGCTTTTGTTTTAATTTCCCCACACAGTAAGCAACACAAGAATTGCAGCCCATAGCATCACCTGCACTCTTCTCACAGTTAATACATCAAGATCCTTCCACCTACTGAAAACCCTCCCAGAGTTGCAGTGTACTGGCTCCAGTCAGGAACCAGCAGGAGCAAGGCTCCTCCTAGGGAAGGGAAGGCAGGGGTAGTCCTAGCACAGGGGAGAGACAACCCCACAACCAGGTACAGAACCACAGGAAGCAGAGTAGAGTGGTGGTGGTAATGGGCATTATGAATACACCAGCTCTGAGCTCAACCATGGAAAAACCAAGCATCAGTTCAGGAGTAGGTCTGAGACACACTCACCTGCAACACAACCCAAGCAAAGCCTACAAGCCCCTGGGGTTGGAGATTAAATAGTGCTGCTGGTAGAAAGGGTGAATGTGAGACCCAGATGAAGCTTGTCAGGGCAATTAAGGCCAATGAAATGCACTCCCAGCCTTGACTTCAAGAGTTTTCATTACTGGTGATGCATCTAGAATAGCAGAGGTCATTTGAATGTCAGATGCCAAGCTGAGCTTGCAGGGCTTCTCAAAAGAAAATGTGGTTTTTAATTCAAAACCTAATCAAAATTTGCTCTGGAGTTAGTGAGTTATATGAATTCCTTCATCAAATCTGGGCTGGGCAGGCAGCAAAGCAGAAGGAACAGAATGAACTTATTATAGACAATGATGACTCCAGGTCTGAGTTTTGAAAGGCAGGGACATCAGCAAGGAATGTATTACCATATGTTTAAGAAGAGATTTCAATAGCACCAATCAAGGCATTAGCAGCAGCTATAGGGACAAATCCAAGTGCATTAAAGCTGCTAAGATAGCTCCTGTCTACCAGTCCTGGTAGAACATTTGATCCCAGGAGCAAGAGGCATCTGTGAATCAAAATCTGCTTCCAGGTTCCCGGGCACCAGAACTACCTGCAAGTGCTGACAGCTGCTTTCTGTTCATTTACAGCATAGAGGGAAAATTTAAGCAGGGAATAGAAATGCTATCTCTATGTCATTGTCATGTAAACATCTCTTGTCTCACTACATCTTGAAAGCAGAATGATGGCACGGGTACCAGTGCCTAACAGACAGCATGGGCCTGTGGTTTGGATAGATGATCTCTACCCTCAATGCTTTTTGCTGTCCTTTGCTGTTTTCACTGGTGCACCAGGACTGGAGGCCCTTCTGCTTTGAGTGCTTTGAGACCTACCTGAGGGCTGCTGAGCTCATCACCCACATCAGCACTGAGCATCACTCTCCATGCTCATTCATCTTCCACCTTCCTCTCCCTCTGCAGGTACAGTTTGAACCCCTCACTTTGGCACAGCTTCTCTAACACCACTTGGTCACATCTTCTTGGTCTCAATGGTTTTTCATGTGCTTTGAGCTCCAACCCATCTAACACCTCCCTCTTTAACACACCTGTAGACCAGCCATGCTCAAGTCCTTTCCTGCACCCTTCTGCTACAGAGGGCCTTGGGCTGAGTGCTCTCATCCCTTAGGGTTGGTGTCATCTGCCTACCAACTGCTTGCTACACCTTGTTCCTCAGGGAAGGGATCTGCCGAATTTGTATACGGGAGGGCTCTGATAACTGGGTGGGCTACAACATCCTAAACCAAAATCATCTGCTTTGAAGTGAGACAAAATGCATGGACAGCTGGAAATCAGATGGACAGTTAAAGGTGTAATGCCCTGAAGATGCCTGGAGGAAGCAGTTTGCCTTTGGCTGCCTGCTGAATGGAAATGAGGGTTTGCAGTGAAGCTGGAAACTGTTAGACCATAAATGTTCTTTATCGCTCATCGTTGTGGACAGAAAGATCCTTGGGGAAAAACTTGGAGGGGTGAGGATAAGCAAGAAAGAAGATTCCTCTGATGATGTCAGTAAGCTGAGAGTGCAGTGGAGAGCAAATAAAAATTTCACACCTCCAGAACAGCACATCTGTGGCTGCTCCAGTGGAAATGGTTAATTGATTGTTTCCCCAGTGAAGCAAACTCTCACTGATTGAACCATGGAAAGCTCTGATAGATTTTTCCTGCTGGCTCTTTCTCTTCCCACTAGTCATGTAGGTTTAATTTTTGTTTTGAGACTTAGGTGCCTGGGTCAGGCTTGGAAGTTAGTTTTTCTGTACTGGAGTGAGACAACATGCTGCCCTCGTCCTCCAATACAGTCTGTGCCTGCTTGGAAATAAATCCAAACTCTCTGCTTTTCATGTGTTGCTGCCTGCCCTGTCTTCCCAGTGATTGCTCAAAAGATAATCCATGTGCTGAGAGCTCAAATGCAGCGAGGACACAAACCCTGCTCATGAGAATGTCTCGTGCACAAATCTACTCAGGGCGAATACAGCATCCCTAAGGGTAAGGAGAGTTGAGCTCCTCCCTGTCACATACTACTCCAAGTGAGGCTGATGCTGGAGCAGACAGTTCATAGTTGGTAGTACTCAGTGTTTTCTAGCTCCCAAAAGCAAACGCAAGCCTGATTGTCTCCACTCTCCAGGGCTGTGATTGATCACTCCAGGAAGGAGGTGAGACATACTGAGCATGGATACACATAACCAGTGAGTAAACACCACGGAACCGCCTGGCATTGCCACCTCTGGACTTGTGACATTGTCATCAATATGAGATTGTGGGATGATGCTGGGAGATCCTGACTCACATGGCAACTACAGCAAGTATCACAGTTTCTCTGGGCTTTGTTGTTGTAGACTGGTGTAACAGTGCACTGTTTAACTTATTTATTATTTCCTGTTATTCATGCAGAGGGACTGATGCCCTGGAGAAGCAGGCATAGTATAACACTGAGTGAAAACTTTTCTCTTCCCCAAATACTTACTGTCTAAATAGAGAGTCTCAGAATTATTGAGGCTGGAAAAGCCCTCTGAGCTCATCTCGCCCAGCCCATCACCTAACATCACCACATTGGCCAGACCAGGGCACTAACAGCCACAGCCAGTCTGTCCTTAAACACCTCCAGGGATAGGGCCTGTAGCACTGTCCTGGGCAGTTCATCTCAGTGTCTGATCACCTTTTCCATGAGGAAGGGCTTCCTAACATCCAACCTAACACTCCCTTGGCAGCTTAAGGCCCTGCCCTCTCATTCTGGTACTGGTTGCCCAACCCCCGCCTGACTACAGCCTCCTTTCAGGGAGTTGGTGAGGGAGAAGGTTAGAGACTCCCTGAGTCTNCAGCCAGTCTGTCCTTAAACACCTCCAGGGATAGGGCCTGTAGCACTGTCCTGGGCAGTTCATCTCAGTGTCTGATCACCTTTTCCATGAGGAAGGGCTTCCTAACATCCAACCTAACACTCCCTTGGCAGCTTAAGGCCCTGCCCTCTCATTCTGGTACTGGTTGCCCAACCCCCGCCTGACTACAGCCTCCTTTCAGGGAGTTGGTGAGGGAGAAGGTTAGAGACTCCCTGAGTCTCTTGTCTCCAGGCTAAACACCCCCAGCTCCCTCAGCCTCTCCTCATCAGACTTCCCCTCCAGTCCCTTCTCCAGCCTCATTGTTCCTCTGGACCTGCTCCAGCCCCTCAATCTCTTTCTTGAAGGGAGGGGCCCAGAACTGCCCCCAGTACTTGAGGGGAGGCCTCCCCAGTGCCCAGTACAGGGGAAGAATTACATCCCAGTTCCTGCTGGCCACACTATTGCTGATTGCAGGATGCTCTTGGCTTTTTGGGCAACCTGGGCACCATGCTGGCTTGTTGTCAGCCAATACTCCCAGGTCTGCCAGGTCACTCTCCAAAGACAAAGAACAGAAGGCAGTATAACTTTCTTGCACAAGCTGAGGTTACAAAGCAGGGCAGTTTTACTTGGCTTGTGCAACAATTCATAAGCCAAGCCTTGCTTGGAGATAGGAATTGGGTGCAGACTTCCTGCCTCAATCTCAATCCTACCTCCTGCTTTTCTCTAATTCACAGGATAGTCTAACCTTAGCAATATTACATTGTGAGACAGAACAACGTTTTTGCTTTTTCAGCAACTTTTCTCTGCTAATATCCTGTTCTCTTAGACCCGCATCTCCCTCTCTCTCTTTAGCCCACAGGAGGGCTCCTCTAAAAACAAGCCCACAGAGATGCTAAACCACTCACGAGACAGAGCTGAGAGGACGAATAACGTGATGCTGAGCCATCAGCCATGTTCCATTGCTAGCTCTGCTTCTTACATTTGCCTAGTCAGTATTTCCCCAAGGGTTGGGAGAACTCCACAGCACCTGCTGCACTCAGTTCTGACTGTTGGCATCTACTAAATCTGGATGGGCTCAGCCCATTCAGTGGTTTCTAACCCTTGACAGCCGGAGTGTGGGAATGGTTTCAGCACTGCCCTTGTGTATAGCTCAGCTAACCATCTTGTTCTTCACTGTGCCTTCCCAGATGCTGGTGTTTTGGTTGGGTTTCTGTTGGTTCAGGCAACCAGGATGACTAAATGGATGTGAAATTAGGCTGATTATGTTCCAATGACTGAAATAAGTCCTCAGACTGGTGAAGCGCAGCGTGGTTGTAATCTGCAGACACAGGTTGTCTCTTGTAGTTTTCAGCCACAAGCAAAAAGGAAGATAAAACACCTGCATGTGGAACAGGCTGTTAAGAGCAGGTACTTGCTTATCCACTTCACTGATTTAGCATGAGTTTATCACCTCCCTAGGGCTGTGCTTTTCCCTAGCTCTCCAGACTGGGAAATGCTGGGCACAGTGAAAAAAAGCTTGAGGGACATGGGAAAAAAAAGATGGAAGAGCAAGAGAGAGGCCAAAAATGCTGAACTGGAGGAGGCACATGAGAAGGAAAGTACCAGGGAATTTAGTCAGTCAAAGTTTTACAGAGCGATTGAGCTAGAGAAACAAACCTGAAGTTCATTCTATGGCCAGGAGCAAAAACGGGACACTAAGCAGGAGCCTGTGTACATGAACAGCCCATCTAGCAGGTCTAAAATGCTTCATAAGAGAAAAAAATCCTTGGAAACTTGGCCAACAGTCATAAGTATTAGAATATTAAAGCAGCAGGTTGGCCACAAGTGATGGAGGGCTGCAGCTCAGGCGGGTGGGTGTCTGCTCTGTGTAGGCGTGAAAACAAAGAAGCTGTCTTTGAAAACCAGAGCCATGGTGTCTTCATTCTGCAGAGCATCCCAGAGAGCAAGCATTTTGTGGAAGATATCCCAAGGCCTTGAGAGAGTTGGGGTAGCAGTTCACAGCAGAATTGAAAGCATGGAATTGCATGGACAAACCACTTCCTTCAGTCCTTTCATTCACAACCGCTCGTGCTGTTGGCAGTGTCACAAGCAGAGGCAACGCTGGGAACAACAGGTGGAATTTAGTGCATTTGAATTTTAATCAGCAATTATTGTAAAACGCAATAATGCTTCAACTAGTGAGTAATTTAGCTCCAATTCCAAAAATACAGGCTCATCCACTTGAGCTGTAAATTTCCAGCCCCTTTCCTCCAAGCAAACTGGCCTATCCAAACATGTGACTGATAACCAGGCAAAGTAATTATGGCTGGAGAATTCAGACAGGTCAGGCTTATCCAGCCAAATTACAGAGCAATAGTATGGCAGCCATCCCAGGCCACACTGACAAAGGTTCAGGCTTCCATCTCCCACTGACATCAAAAGAACTGCATCTCCACTGGCTTCCCTGCACACAAACAGACAGACGTTTGTGTGTGCGAAAGGAGAGGAAATGTTTAAATATTGCTATAGTTTCAATATGGGGTGTCAAGCCTGGGAATTCTGTTACCTGTGCGACTGAAGCATTTCCTGGCAGCAGTACAGAAAACAGGCACTTCCTCTGTCTGATATCAGCTTCTGAGTTTGAAAATATGAATCTGGCTTTTTAGCAGAACATGTCCCAGCCAGGCCCCATAAGCATCCTGCAGTGGGGACCACTCCATGCCCTGGGCGGCCCCAAGGCACGAGCCAGCTTTACAGGGCTTGAATAGCTTGGCCTTTTGTTGGGAGGCCAAGAAATCCAGAAACATGGGCATTTGAGCTCATGGTGCAGCAACTGGGATGCTGCTGGCACTCACGCAAACTAGGAGCTGATTTTGTTTGGGTTTTGCTGCAGCCTGTGGCATAAACCCTCCTCTAGAGCAGGTACCTTTCAGCCACTCGGTGGATGGTAATTTGATTTAGATTTAATGTCAGGATTTAGGTCCTTGAGTTGCTGGAACATATAATCATGTGGACTCAATGTTCCTCACTGCAGCATGCCTCATCTCAGCATTTATGTTCCTTCGTAGGAGCACATTGGGGTCATCAGTGCTGCCAAAGTCAGCGGTTGCCAGATCACTGTGCTCTCTGCACACACACTCTCAGTCTGGGAGACAACAGCTTTGTGAAATATCTTCTTTAAAGTAGTCTGCTGAGTCTGTAATAAGGACAGAAATAATCCCAGATGCGCCTTCTTACAGATGAGCTTTAGTACTTCCAAAAGTTGTAACAAATGGGTTTGCTTAGGGTTTGGATAGACATCAACAGATTTATAGACTGAGAGATGATACCACAGAGTAGCTACAGCAAAACTGTGTCTTGCGGGGAGAAATCACTGCCAGCACTGGAGGACACTACAGCTGTACCTGTGTTGAGGCTGGCCTCCACAAAAAAAGGGCTTTTGTGTCCTGCTGTGCAGGGCAAGACCCTAGAAGCCAATGGAGAAAAGGAAAAATGCTTTTGCTTCATTTCAAAAAGCAGAAAAAGTTTGGTAAGACATGTTTGTTTAAGTTTTTATGGTTCTGCCACAAAAGCTACTTTTACCCTTTTCATTCTTTTCTTTGCCTCTTCCCTCCCTCCTTCCACCAGGCTGCAGTAACCCCATGTTCCAAAACGAAAGGAAGCTTCACTTGTCTGCAGTTACCAGAGGGGCTAATTTTGTTTTACATTATGCACATTTTTCGCTATGCAGCATTTTTTGCTGAACTTGAGAGGAATAGCGTTACATAAGAAGCCCCTAACAGATTGTTTATAGAAGACTGTACAAGACAAATAAGTTGAAGCTGTGACTCAAGCTGTGTAACTACAAGCCAAAGGCAGACCAGTTAGGATCAAGCAAGTGATCACAAAATCAGAGAATCACAGAATTATTGAGGCTAGAAAAGAACTCTGACCTCATCCCGCTCAGCCCATGACCGCATCAGCCAGACCAGGGCACTAAGGGCCACAGCCAGTCTGTCCTTAAACACCTCCAGGAATGGGGAACTGCCACTACTGCCCTGGGCAGTCCATTCCAGGGTCTGATCACAATTTCCATGAGGAAGGGCTTCCTAACATCCAACCTAACACTCCCCTAGCAGCTTAAGGCCATGCGCTCTTGTCTTGGCACTGGCTGCCTGGGAGAAGAACACGACCCCCACCTGACTACAGCCTCCTTTCAGGGAACTGGAAAGGGAGAAGGTCCTCCCTGAGTCTCTTCTCTCCAGGCTAAACAACCCCAGCTCTCTCAGCCTCTCCTCATCAGATTTCCCCTCCAGTCCCTTCTCCAGCCTCATTGTTCCTCTGGACCTGCTCCAGCCCCTTAACCCCTTTCTTGAAGGGAGGGCCCAGAACTGCCCCCAGTACTTGAGGGGAGGCCTCCCCAGTGCCCAGTACAGGGGAAGAATTACATCCCAGTTCCTGCTGGCCACAGTACTGTTGATACCAGCCAGGATGCCATTAGTCTTCTGGGTCACCTGGGCACCATGCTGGCTCCTTTTCAGCTGGTTGTCAACCAATACTCCCAGGTCCCTCTCTGCCAGGCTACTCTCCAGCCGCTCATCCCCTAGGCTGTAGCTGCAGGGGGTTCTTGTGACCAAAGTGTAGGACCCTACACGTGCCTTTGTTAAACCTCATCCAGCTGGCCTCTGTCCATTGACCCAGCCTGTCCAGATCTCTCTGCAGCGTCTTCCTACCCGCTCCCAGCTTGGTGTCATCTGTGAATTTACTAAATGTAGATCACACAGTTTTATCATAGTAGTCTAAAGCACTGCATCAGCTGAAAAATAAAGAGAGATCTCAATAACCAGCTGCAGTCCTCACCAGCAGACTCTCAACTGTCTTCTGACATAACCCATCCTGAAACAAAAACTAATGTGCTCTGCCTTTCAAAATGTCTTATCATACATCTTGTTCAAGTGGGGTAACAACTCTCTCCAGTCTCCCAAGTACAGAAAACTGTTGGGGGCAGTGTAAGGGACAGATGTTCACCTTCTGTGAGTTTACAATTAAGGAAACCTGAGGTAACATTCCCTCTAAGGGTGTCTTGGAGATATTTTCTTACATAGCTTGCTTTAGCAGTCTCAGAGCTACTCCATTTCTTATCATCTATCTATAAAGATACCCTGGTTCTGGTAGTACCAGTAAAAACCCAGCTGATGTTTGCATGTTTTTATATAGACTGCATTTCACACCAAGTACTGGCATGTATCACTCCCTGCCTTATCTCACCAGACTTATTTTTAATTCCCCTCTTCACATTTAATATCAACATTTCTTTTTTGTACCTTTGCAAATTCATCAAATCATTCACCTTTTCCAACATTTTCAAGGGCATCATAACCAACATTCCTGATGCAATTCAGGTTTCACACTTTTTGCCAAAGAGAATTCTGCAAATCCATCCAAATTGCTTTGAATCTTGAAAGTATTGCTCCCACTCCTTCAAATACCCAGTGAATCATAGAATGGCCAAGGTTGGAAGGGATTTTAAAGATCATTGAGTTCCAACCCCCCTGCAGAGGCAGGGGCATCTTTATTAGGTTACTCAGAGCCCCACCAAACCTGACCTTGAACACTTCCAGGGACTAGGCGGCCACAACTTCCCTGGGCTACCTGTTCTAGCATCTCCCCATCCTCACAGGAAAGAATGTGTTCCTCATGTCCAACCTCCATCTCCCCTCTTCAAGTCTGTAATCCTTTACACTTGTCCTTGCACTACGCACTCCTGCAAAAAGCCCTGCCCCAGCTTTCTCGTAGCCCTCTTCAAATATTGGAAAGCTGCTAGAAGGTCACCTGGGAGCCTCCTCTTCTCCAGGCTGAACAACCCCAACTTGCTCAACCTGTCCTCATAGGGGAGGCACTCCAGCATTCTGATCATTTGAGTTGCTCTCCTCTGGACAACTTCCAGGAGCGATATGTCCTTCTGGTGTTGGAGACACCAAACAGCACACAGTACTCCAGGTGGGGAGTACTCCAGTGCAGAGTAGAGGGGGAGAATCAACTCCCTCAACTGACTGTCACTGCTTCTTTTGAAAACATTGGAACAGTAGTTTACCACACTTTTTTAACCCTTGCTGCCAAAAAGACACTTTCAAGTTCAGCTGTTAAAGTGTTTGCCATTATTGTGTGAAAACCTGTCCTTTTCTTCCTGCACTTCTTACCATTAAAGGCTTGATGCTCTCCACTTCACAGAGGTGCTCTGTTTCTTTTCCTTGGGTCTAGAGGAAATCACTTCCGTTCACTTTCTGACAAACTGAAGTAGCAGCAGTGATTCAGGACTCCTGAAAAAACACTTTAATAAAACAGGACACTTGTCATATGAAAGAAAATATGGCTTGAATGCACCTTAGAGGTCAATAAACCTGCTGCTGGCTGGCTGTGGACATAAATACCTTGTTTTACACTGTCCAAGAACTGCTTTTAGTTTATTTCAATAAAACGGGGGGAGATATAGAAATAAAGGAAGGATGTATTTACCATTGATTTGGCATCAGCACATGTTGTAACAGCTCTTCTGTGGATTCATTGAGGACTGGGTGGACAGTACAATCCCCATCCTAGAGGTTCAGGTTTGGGGATTTTTTTAGATTTCATTTGTTTCTGTCTCTGCCTCCTGTCTAAAATTCACATTGCGAAAGCAGGGAGGAATTTTATTTAACCAGCAGCCTCTGCCCAAGGTCTTAGTAACATCCTCCTGGTGACATCCTCCTCAGCAGTTGGACCAGCTCACTGTGGGGCACCCAGTGGCTCAAATCCACTTTGATTTTTTTCAGAACAAAGAGCCTAATTAAACTTGTGCCATGATCATGTGTGTCAGCGCTGACAGAGATGTCCCCCATGCCACTCAATGTCAGGAAATGTCCAGTTTTCCCAGGGCTCTGGTTCCCATGCAATGTCCCTGCACCAATGCCTGCTCTGCTTTAAGCTTGAGCATAGAGGATCTTTCTCCAGCAGCTGCACTGCTGCCCTGGGGCAAATTACTTATTGGAGCAGTTGCTTATTCCTGCTTTATACAGCAAAAGGCACTCGGAGCTGGAGCTCTGGATGAACTCTGGATGAGCTGTTTCCTCCATAGACACTTCCCTCAGAGCTGATGACTTTGCAGGCATCTGCCCAGTTTCCGTGTGCCAGGAACTCTACTCCCTACCAGGGCCACTTCCCATGACACCAGTGAGAGTTAGTGGCCTCACACACCCAGGCATTTGAAATCAAGGTGAAAGACTGACAAATGAAAGCATGTTTGGGTAAATGAAGACCAGGCTTAAGCACAGAGCCCTGAATTCCCTGACAACTCTCGTACCAGGAACTGTGCAGCAGAAACCTGGGCACGCTGTGAGCTCTACCCCAGCCTCGTGGGCTTTGCTTCCATTCCCAGGTGCTGAGAAAGCTGCAGGGTGCTGCAGCACTCAGCTGGGTTATCCCCACCTTGCTGGGATGGGACCTTAGCCTGGGCAGTGTGGGACACTCCTGGCCCATGGGTGTTACGTGTATTGATGCAATGAAAGAACCTGCCTGGCTCTTTGTTTTAAGCAGAGACAGGGGTTGTCTGAACACCTCTAAGACATCTGCTCTTGTCACAGCACAGTCTTCCTTGTCTCTCTTAAGTGCACAACTTTGTTATGGAAGCTGGTCCTGGATGAGATGAGCAGCATCTACTCAGGATAGCAGGGCTGCTCTGATTTTGCCTGGTTTTTGTAGATCATAGCCAGCTGTGGCTCACCTCCCCACTCTTCTGCTGTCCCACCATGGGCTGTACCAGACTGTACTGACTGGGATACCCTGGCTACCACTGCCTCCTTCAGCTGCTAACCAGAGCAAAATCTGGAAGCTGGATCCATCTCCAAAAGACTTTGGTGTTTGCATTTACTTTCTGCTTGCTTTCACTATTTCATGAATTAATCTGAGCAGTGAAAAGCCTTTCCAGGAAGGTTTTCTTTCTACTGACAACACTGCAACAAAATATTTTGGTGCTGCCCTGTTAGTTTATTTCCTTTCAGAACAGAATTGCAGTGGGGTGCAGTCAGTTTTGTGAGGCACTATGATTGTGGCAGGGCTTTGTGTGTTGGCTTCAGTACTTTTCCAGCTCTGTCCATATGGGAGAAGCTGGAGGGAAGGCAGACCAGATGTCACAGAGCACCTTGCAGAACTGGAGTTCTAGCACTCACCTGGCAAACAGCCCTCTTAAGTGTAGAAATGCGATGCGTCCAGGGCTTGGGAAGGGACACGCTGAGGAACAGAGAGAGTCATGGCAACCTGCCTGATGACGGATTCATGGAAAACACCTAACTCTGGGACCAGCCCCTGGTGCTGACTGTCAAAGTGACCTCATCAAATGTCTGTCGCCCACTGACCTGTGCAAAGGGCACAACCACTCAGACTACCACTTTGGCTGACTTCAGGCTCCTTAGAGCTGTGACACCTGTTTGCAGTGTTGTTTTGAACAGCAGCTTGAACAATGTGGCCCCCATCTAGGTTGTGGGCTCTTTGCTCTGCACAAAGCCAGCAAGAACAGTAATTGCCTGGACCTAGGAGTTTTTGTTAAGACAGGCAGTGGCAGAAGAATTTGAATGCAGATCCCAGCATCCTGCAGACACAAAAAGAAATCCAGGCTTTGCAAAGTCAAAGAGAAGCAGTTTTTTTCTCCTGGGAGCTACAAAATAGGTTGGGATGCCAAAAATAACCCGCTACTAGTTATAGATGCTCCAGCTCTTTTACTGAGACATGAAAACTTGAGCCGAGTTTAATATAAGATACTGTTTAGTGTCACTATGACCTTCTGCAGACTTCCCACCCCAGCTCTAACCAAAGTACAGAAGAAATCATCCTGACTTTTCATTGTTTTATTTTTTGGCCTTTGCTCTGAGTTGGGATCATGATGCAAACATCTCACTGGTGGTTTCGAGGCTTGGGGGTCACTGCTTCTGTTGATGGAGGAGCTGGCTCAGGTTGACACCCGCACGGACGGGACAGCTGGCCACGGCCAAACTCAGAGAGACAATATTGGGCCCTCCTAGGAGAGATATGGCCCAAGGGTTTTTGTATGGGAAATCACTCACACTTGCAAACCGAGCTGGAAGATTTCTCCTCTAGGGACCACAGCAAAAATAGAAGAAAATAGATTGCCTCACCCTAGGAGCATTCAGGTGCCTGTAGTGCTGGGGCTTGGCATGCTGGAAGGAAGCAGAGAGCACCCATATAGGGTCTCGCAGTGGGTCCCAAGCTCAGCTCTTCTCACTCAGCACCCAGTAGCCAAGCCTAGCTCAGTCTCATCAGAATTTCCCTGATCCAAGCAGGAGTGGAGCATTCATGTGTCTGTCACTCCATCTCTGGGTGTCTCTCCCTTTCGGTTGAGACCTTCCTGCACAAGCAGAGGTTAGCCCCAAGCTCTCATGGAAGTGGAGATGAGATGCAGGAGGTGGAGGGATGAAGGGGTTGAGACATGGAGGTTGGTCCTTCTCCCCCAACCTTTCTCATTCTAGCTGTCATGTATTTCTCATGCTCCTTTGTGATCCCAGCAGTGCCAGACCCTGCAATGTGTTCTGGAGAAGCCGTGAGCTGGACGTGGACACAGGCTTTCTCCAGGGGATGGAATGGCTTGGAGGAAAGACCAACAGTCTAACATTCAGGGCTGGGAATTATCAAATCTCCTGCTCCCTCTGCCCTCACTCCTGCAGTGCTGAAGCAGAGTTGATAGCAAAGGCAGCAAAAAGCATCCCTGGAACAAGGAGAGGTAAACAAGGGATAATATTTCAGGCAACAATTCATCATTTAAAACTAAAGCAAATGAATAATTTCCAAGCTAGCATAGCATTAACCAGACAGACTAAACCACTACGGCAGTAAGCAGGTATCTTGCAGCTTAGAAAACCCATCTGGCCATGGCCACAGAGCAATTATCCTCGTGGTTCCAAGCCTGGATGGCCAAATCCCTTGCTGTAGCCACTGCTTTTATTGATTTATTCATTTGCACGAAGGGCCAGTGATATCTCTGGGGGATGCTTGCAGTGGTACAGCCCCTGCCTGAGGAACAGATGCTCTCCTGGAGAATAATTTCCATTTTCAAGCTCTCACATCAAGACAGCAAACATAAGCCACGTGCTGCCTTTGCCTCAACCTCCTTCTCTTCCCTCAGCTCTGCCCTGGCCTTGCCACTGCCACTGTTTCAGGGTCAGAGCATGCAGTAACTGGTTTATTCTCCTGCTCTTTTCTTGGGTTGCTTCAGGCAGAGCTCTTGGTTCATCTGGGTTGTGTCAAAAGTGACTCGAAAACTGTCAGGGAGAGAGGAATGCCCAGGAAGAGGTTAGCATTGCAGTCTGACACTTAGCACATTCATGGGTTTTCTGAACCCAGAGAAGGGGCTCAGGAGCACTTTGTTCATGAAAATCACCAGATGAGGAGGGTTGGAGGAGTGCAAGGGCTTTTCATTGCACCTGGGAGGTGCTGGGCTGGAGTCTGCTCTGTTACGCTGTTCCCCTCCACCACTGCACTCCCAGGCTGCAGACCCAGAGAACTGCTGCCAAGACCCAGTTGGGGGTCAGGGCTGCAGCAGAGGGAGGTAGCTCTGGGCACTTTGCCCTGTCTGAGTCAGGATACCCACGGGGTACAAGAGCTCCAGAGCCAGGTGGCATCCAGCAAACACAAAGTCATCTTTGCCTTTCTCCACCAGTCAGAGGTTCCATGGGCAGTAAGCAGACTGGTGCTGGGCCAGTTTGATTGCTCGGAGCCCTAGGTGAGGAGGAGGGGGAGATCTCAGAGTTGCCCAGAGGTAGCCAATGCATTGTTGCTGCTGGCAAGCTGTCACTCTGCTCCTGGCCGTGCAGAGCTCTGACACACTGCAGTCGGTCAGAAGCCTTTTCACAAACAGAGGCAGTGACAGTTTGTAATGCAAACACCAGTCCTGGTCCAGCTTCATCCCCTTTTTTCTGCACACAGATTTCCATTTGTCATTTCTGGTCCTTTAACGGCCTCCTGAGCAAGTACACCTTCTGATCTTGTGTCCTCTGCCCACCGCCACAGCCATTGGAATTAGCTCTGGCCCTGGGCAGCTCCTGGGCAGCAAATGAGCCTGAAGCCATGAACCACAAAGCTCTCAGGACCCAGGAGTGTGGGAGGTGGTCACCAGAATAAACCCCTCTATCTCCTGAGTCTGGCCATGATGAGCCAGTGGCAGAGATCTTGCAGATTTTCCTTTCTCCCTTCCTCACACATTCATCTTTCTTTTTCCTCTTGCTGGAGAAAACAAGGCTTTGTTGGTCCTGGGGCTGAGGTTCTGGGGAAAGACAGATCAGCAGTGCTTAGGTATGTGCATGGGTAGGCTGGCACCTTTTCTCCTCCATCCCGAGCTGTGCTGAATGTCAGGAAGTGTAATATTTGCTTGAACATGTCAGCAAATCCCCCCGTGCTACAGCAGGTCACCTTCCCTAATCTACGATGTCCAATTGCATAACAGAGATACTGAACAAATAGCTTAAATTTAATCTTTGTTTTCTTCCATCTCAAGCGTGGCAAATCAATTCCTGGGCAAGCGCAGGGCTGGGAGGACACACTGCTCACATTAACCTCCCGAAGAGCAGGAGACATGAAATAAACACGCTGGGTTTTCACAGGTTTTACTGCCTGTTGCTGCACTAACGCCACTCAAGGCTGGGGTTGTTATGCCTTGCGCAGAAGACTTGCAGCAGAGGCCAAGGCTTGCTGCTCTCCAGATAGGTGCAGCTTGTGGCCAGCTGAGGCCCTGGGGCAAAGGCAGGAGAAGGTGGATGGCAGCAGAAACCCTCCCACCTGGTCCAGAATGGAGGGGAGTGTGCCTGCTCCCCACCAGAATCAAAACAGCAGGGAAAGGCATGGGACAAGGGGCAGCACAGCTTGGAAAGAATTCTGGTGGCAACGTGGGTGATGGGAAGCAGGGTGTTTGGTTATCTTATTTCCCTGCCCACTCATTTTTCTTTGGTTCATTTATGACCTTTCATACGACAGCAGGGATATTAATAGGATGCTTCAATTCCAAATGTCCCCATCTCCCCTCCTTGATCCTCCTCTCTTGCCACTTTCTGGCACCCTGACAGCTTCCTTCACATTAATTAAAACAAATAACAAGCTTATACATCTCATCAGGGTAATTCAAAAGCTAAACATGCCACTCATCTAGTGCCCCAGTCACTGCAGGCAGCACAGAACCAGCTCTTTTCTCCCTGCCATGGTTTCTCCCTCTCCCTGCTGGGGTAAGGCTGAGCTTTATATGTCTGTCCTTAGCCACACCCTGCAATGGGTAGGAAATTCTGTGCCTCTAAGCATGGCCTAGGTCCTGCCTACTCTGCTTCCCTGCCCTGAACTGCTCTGGCTGATGGCAAGCTCATGTCGCTGTCCAGGCTGGCACTCCTCTGCATGTCACCGACATCCCAGGCACTTTGAGCCAAGTTAGTGCTCCCTGCTCCCCCCAGCTCTGCAGCAGCATCTGACTTCTTGCCTGTGGCAGCCATGTCCCAGAGCGAGGGAGGAATAAAGAGTATCTGGGGGTTGCAGGTAGCCTTCAGATGCAGCCCCCTGCTAAAAAGAAATTTCTACTTTCTACTCTAGACTCATCTTCCTTTAGCAGAACTACAAGCACTTCCCATCTCTAAATACTTTCAAACCTCTAAGTTATCATTATTAATGCTCAAAATTTGAGGTGTTTGACTATTTTTACATCTTTTTGATGTAAAAGGGTTTGGCAAACTTGTTGGAAGGACCTTGATGTGTTTACAGGTCATCACTCTATCTGTAATTCCACCTCCAGAACAAGTTCTTCAGACATCTGATTCTTTGTACTATGTCGCTACTACCCCTATCCACCTGGAGAACTCATTAGTTCTTAAAGCTAGAAAAAAGCTTCAGCGTCCATTACTTGATCTTGTTATTTGCCCTTTCCTGATTCTGTTCCTCACCTTCAGTTCTGTCAGCTCAGCCAACAAATTTCAGTCAGCCCTCCCACTCCTTGAAGAGAACTTGCTCAAAGAACTGAGGCAGTAATGTACCATAGCTGCCACGTCCTAGTTCTTCTCCCACAGTATTTGCTTATCTTTCTCCTTGGATTTGTGGAGAGGGCTGCATTGGTCTAGGTGATCCTGCTATGGCAGGGGGATTGGACTAGATGATCTTTCGAGGTCCCTTCCAATCCTTTATGATTCTATGAGCTTCTCTTCGTCTGGGGCTGCAGCTCAGCCCTTGACAGGGCTTGGATCTCGCTGCTGCTGACAGCTTGGTTCTGCACCAAAACTCCAGCACAAACTTGTGTTGCTTGTCTCTTTAGTAGAGTCTTGGTGAGGGCTCCCACAGACAGCAGGAAGGGGCCAGCACAGAGGTGTCTGGGGCTCAGACCATGCCCATGGGAATGGGAAATAACTCTGCAAATGGATCTCAGGAAATTGGGGTTTGCAGGAGCACATGTGGGCAGGAAGATATCTCCATGGCTCCAAGCCTGGTTATGCTAAGAGGCAAAAAGAGGGGCCAGCATGGGTTTCCAGAGGTTGGGTGAGAAGGACCACATACTCCTCACTACAGGGTTGCAAGGAGGCACCAAGTCTCTTCCCTAGAGGCAGCCAGGGACCAGGGTGCTGCCACTCACCCCACAGAGCATCTTCTGCTCTCGAATTAAGAACATTAGCCTCAAATCTCCTAATTTACCCTGAGTTTTTATCTTTAATAGTATTCATAGTGGGAGCCTTCTGGACTGGGTAATTTATTAGCTTAAAATAATTCCATTGCTTTGTTAATCTCATTCCATTTCATAGGGCTTGTTCCAGTTTCCTCATGGGGCAGCCTGGGACCGGGCAGTGCTGCTGCCCTCGCTTTCTTGGCTATCTGCTGTCCCATCACTCAGGGACCCACAGCGGTCCTGTCTCTCCAACACAGATGCACACATTTGTTTAACATCCCTGACTCTCTCAGCAGACAGTTGGACAGTGCTAAATCCACTGGATTTTCCTACTGATGAGTAGGCAAGTCTCTGCAGCCTCTCACAAAACCTCCCTGACCCTAATAGAGGCAGAACTTGGCAGCTACTGATGGCCCAGTTTTGCAGTGCCTGATCTCTTACCGGGGGCCCTCCTTAGCCCCTAAGGAGCCCAGCAAGCAGGACTGCAGCTTGGCCATGGCAGTCACTTGCTGCCCCAAGCACTGGCCTCATTGCAAAGCCATAATTGAGCTCTTATCAGCCTCAATTATTAAATCGCCCTCTATTGAGAGAAACCGATTTGCCAGCAAATTTCCTTCTGCTCTGCCTGTAGCACTAAGTGGTCTGCAGGGTGGTGCTGGGCTTCCCAGTGGGCTTCCATGCACCAAAGGATGGCTTGAGAGACATCTTGTTCTGCTCCCTCTCCCTCTCCTCTTCCTCTCCCTCTCCCCTCCTCTCCTTTCCCTCTCCTCTCCTCTCCTATCCTCTCCTCAGCTCTGGTGGAGAAATAGCAAGAACCACGTGGATGAGATCATCTGCTCCAAAATTACTCACACTGAATTAATCACCCAGAGCAGCAGCAGCCGCAGTGGGAGTGAGCTGGGGTCACTGGGGAAGGAGCTGGTGGCTCTGGGAGGGAACAGTGCTGCCTGGGTGAAAGTGTTGCAGGGAAGAGCCCTGGCTATTCTCTGCCTGCTGCTGGCCAAAGGCTTGGACTAGCTGTGTGCTAGCCAGGGCTGTGTGTGGACCCAGAAGGACCAGCAGGGCACTAGGTGAATGTTTCCCTGGCTGTTGCCCTCTCACAGCCCAGCCAGCACAGCAGCAGTGGGCAGGGAGGATCATGCTGGCCCTGGGAGGATGCTGCAGGTGGCCACGTCTGGCCCAGGAGAAGCAACCAGTGTTCGTGACTCTGACAGAAAAGGGACTTTACCTCAACCAGCCTGGAGTGGCCAGTGACCACACAAATAGGTCCCTGGTGCCATGATGTGTGGGCGCAGCTCCCTGGCACCATAAGTCCATGTGTGCTGCTGCCCTGGCTATTCCTTAGCTTTTTCCAAAGGGAAAAAGGTCTTTGGGCCCGGAACAAGCTGGAATTGCCAGACTGACCCAGTTTAGGCAACCATGTGAATCCCAGCAAGAGTAAAGTAATTGCACCGGGCTGCAAAGGGCAATGCAGCCAACAGAGCCAGGGAGGATGACCTGTTGGGGAGCAGTAGGTGAGCCAGCATCACAGCAACAAGGGCTGACAGGGAACAGAGCTTTCTCCTGCGGCAGTGTCAGCCAAAGCAGTGCCTGGCTCTGGCGAGGTCCCAGCAGCCTGCCAGGGGCTGTGCCCACAGGGAGGTGGCATGGCTCAGGCACAGGCACTGCCATCCTCCTGCCAAGCACCAGGCACCACACAAGCTCTGGAGCAGCTTTGCTCCTCAGAAAGCCACCAGACCCATGGGGAGCCCAAATGGCAGCACATGCACCCATTCACTGCTGGGGCTGAAGTGTTTCTGGAACCAAGGATCTGCTCCACAAACACCTCAGTGCGTGCTCAGCATTTTGCTCCCTGTCCCGGACTGCTCCTTCCTTCTCCCATTGTTTCTCTGATTCTTATTCCTCATCTAATGTTGTGCAGTCTGTATCTGTGTTCCCCTGGTATAGACTTGCATTCCTGTTAGAGAAGATGACCCTGCTCAGGTCTGGTGACATGAGTGAGTTGTTTCCCAAAAAAGATCTCATAGCACTGTGCATTTTGCAGAGGCCTGAGCAGGTGGTTAAACCCCACGCAGCTCTCTCACCTGGGTGACTGGCACTAAGCACAAGCTGCTGCATGAGGACACAGGAGCCAGTGCTGCCTACATCAAGCTAGGGTCACTTGATTTTGTTTCAGTGTTTCTGCAGACAGTCATGCTCTAATGACATAAGGCCACTGTCACACAGCAGGAGAGGGGTTGCTGAGGACAACCATCTCCATTTGGCCCAGAGCTCAGCTCTTGGTCCTGGAGCCAGCTGACAGCTGCAAAAAGTCACCTTTCATGAAGAAAAAGCCTTTGACCCACCTGCTGCCTTCTCTGCTGCAGTGCTGATACTAACCCTACATCAAAGGTTTGACTGGCACAGACATGCCCATGGCACAGTCAGACTTGATGTCAGTGGGTTTGGCTTCTTTTCTCCCATGGAAGATTGATACTTCTTCAAATGCTTCAAATGATTGATACTTTGCTTCAAATGAGCAAATTTGCNAACAAGTCCAGAGAAGGGCAACTCAATTGGTTAAGGGGCTGGAAGATAAGCCCTGTGAGGAGAGGCTGACTGAGCTGGGTTTGTTTAGCCTGGAAAAGAGGAGGCTCAGGGGTGACCTTATCGCTGTCTATAACTATCTGAAAGGTGGTTGTAGTCAGGCAGGGGTCGGTCTTTTCCCCCTGGCTACTGGAGACAAGACAAGAGGTCATAGTCTTAAGCTCCATCAGGGGAGGTTTAGACTTGACATTAGGAAAAGATTTTTCACTGAAAGAGTGATCAGGTTTTGGAATGGGCTGCCCACAGAGGTGGTTGAGTCACTGTCCCTGGAAGTGTTCAAGGTTAGGCTGGATGAGGTGCTGAGCAGCATGATCTAGATGTTAGATGTTAGGTTTACTGGGTTTATTTGGATTTAGGTTGGACTGGATGATCTTTAAGGTCTTTTCCAACCTTATCATTACTGTGATACTGTGATTCTGTGGTGCAGTCACCAGGGCACAGGCAGATCTCTGCAAAGAACATTACTGGCCACCCATCACCCCAGAGGAGGAGCTGGGCTTTGGTTTCTTGAGCAGCAGGATACCGAGGAGGCTGCTTTCCTCAGTGAATGTTTCAGCAGTCTGTTAATACTGAGATCAGTTCAAAACAGATGTGCCCTTTGTGAGTGTGGGGAAGGGTTCCCAATGAGAGTTGTATGTGTTCACTCAGGGCTTCTCTGGGGTTTAGGAATACCAGGCAAATTTTCATTCCCTTTTGATGCTTTCTGGAGAATTGCCTGCCTTAATGAAATGCTTGTATGTGAGCTCTGAGTAGTCAGCAGTCCCGATAAGGTTCAAATCCATTTTGTTCCTGTCCTGTCTGTTTCAGAGAACCCACACTATTTTTGGGGCATTTATGCCCATCATAAAACCAAGCTTCTGTCCCAAAGCAGCCATAATAAGGGTATGGCTGAAAATATAGAGATTTAATAAGAACTTGTACAGCAATTTGGCTCTTAATCCCAAACACAATCTCTCCCCTCAAGTAACTGCAGTCTCTGTGGAATTAAATTCTCCCTACATATTGTTTGTGAGTCTGATACCTTCTATTGAGCTTAGCTGGGGTTTAAGTTCTTAAATCATGGCTCTGTAATTGCACGGCTTCCTCACTTTGTGATGCAGAGAGTTCCCAAGGAAGCTTTTGAAAAGATTTCCCTGTGTCTGATAGTACTGTGGGACAACTCTGTGTGTTTTGAAGGCTACACAGAGAGGGGCATGTGAGAGGTCAATGCTTTCTGAAAGCAAGAGCAGACTGTAGCTCATGGGCTCATTTCACTACTGAGCAGCAGGTCCCAAAAAATTCAGGATGGCTGCAGACTGTTCTTGAACTGTTGGCTTCATCAGTGGTGGGCAATCTGTTCCTTGGGCAGAAAGGGCTTGGGAAAAGGGAGGAGCAGTCAGTCCCCTTGCCCCGGGCTTCATTTTCTTCCAGTAATTGGCAGAACCCCAATTCACAACGGATAACAGAGTCGATGTTTTCAGTGTGGGCTACAAGGAGAAACAGGCAGAGATGAAAAGAGGCCTGAAACTCAGGAGACCTGCAACTCAGGAGACCTGCTGCAGTGCCAGGCTCTCTAGATGATCTCCACAAAGTCCTTTGATCCTCATATCCTCCCTGGAAAGGCTGAGAAGAAGCCAATTCCCAACCCTTTCCCCAGCTCCTTGTCAGCCTGGACAACAATCCCCAGAGTGATGCCTGTCCACATCCAGCTGGAGCTGCAGTGAGGAGTACAGGGATTGTGGAACGGGGTGCTCACACCATCCTGTATCCCATGGGCTTCTTCAGACCAGGGAAGAGCAATGCTCCTTTCCCAGGGCTTAGCTTGCCTTGTGCTGTGAGGGGAGCTGGTAGGAGAGACTGGCTGCAGTCTCAGAATCACTGAATGGTTTGGGTCAAGAGGTATCTTAAAGATTATCCAGTTCCAACCTTCCTGCTGTGGGCAGCAACATCCCTTACCAGACCAGGTTGCCTAGATTCCCATCCAACGTGGCCTTGAACACTTTCAGGGATGGAGGGGCCACAACCTCCCTGGGCAGCCTGTTCCAGGGCCTCAGCACCCTCACAAGGAGGGATTTCTTCCTAAGTAAAATCCTCAGGAAAAGATTCAGTTAACCAAGGATTACTAATCCTGCTGCTCTATCCCAGTCCTCCCTTTCCTGGACTCACACAAGAGCTTTTTCATTCCTCTGAGATCTGTTTCAGGATAAAGAAGCATATCCCAAGCACAGGCACAGGGATGAGAAATCACTGTAAGAGAAGCCTTGAGGATGAAGCTTGATTTCAATTCTCTGTTCTATCTGCACCCATGAGAAAGTGCCTCCAACATGGGCTCTTTTCTTCTTTTTCAAGACCAGGCTGGATGGAGCATTGAGCAATCTGTTCTAGTGGGAGAGAGCTGTCCCTGCCCACAGCAGGGAGATTGGAACTAGATGATCTTCAGTGTTGCTTCCAGCCTAAACCATTCAATGATTCTCATAGCAGCTGCTGGTGAGCAGTGAGAAAACAGCCCCAGCCCTTGGCTTTAATGCACTTTGCCTGTGCAAAGGAACAGCTGCTGCAAAGAACCAGCTACACTGCTTTTGTCTATTCAGAGCTCCCTACAGGACCTGCTGCCCTGGGCTTGCTGCAGACAAGCCCTGAGCACTGTGCTCCGCAACAGGCAGGTCACAGAATCACAGAACCACTGTGTCTCGCTCACTCAGCAAAACGTCACAGCCCAGTTATATTTAAGTCCTCAGCTTGACTACCATTGTCGTAACCTCCCTTGCGATCTGCCTGGGCAGTGTTGTAATTAATAGTGCCCTTGCTCAGAGAACAAGAGGAACATGTGATGGCTCAGCTAGCTATAAATCATGACAGAGTTTCCATCTGGCCCAGCATCTATTTATACCTCACCAGCCCCAATTAACTTTGAAACTTGGGGCTGCTGGTTAAGGAGAAAAATTGTTCTTGAAAAGCAAGATGGGATACTCAGCGATATGGCTGGGAAGGAGCAGACGGGGTGGCTGCTTGCTGCTCTGCAGAGGGAAATGCATAGCCTGGTGCTTCAGAGGCCACTGGAATGCAGGAGACCCGACTGGCCTCTGCATCAGTGCATCAGTTAAACACCAGCTGCAACATCCCAAGTGAGACAAAGAAGTTCAAGGCTGATAGTAAATCCTGGATCCTAACACACGTCCTCTACAGCCCACCTGCCCCAGGCACTGCCAGGAATAGCTTTGGTCCCATATCTCAGTCAAAGACAGTGGCTCCTCTGCCACAGGGGGGTTGTAGGATCAAGTTCTGCAGGGTGAGGGTGTTCTCCATGAAGAAGCCTGGTCAACCAGACTGCACTTGTCTGTCAGCTATACCAGGTCAGCCCCATGAGGCTGATGCCTCAGAGTGCTTCTTGGTCCAACTCTCCAGCCACGTAACTGCCACCCTTTCAAAAACTGAGTTGCTGAGATTGGGAGGGTGAAGCCCGGCAGGAACCAAGGGAAGCCATCAGAGTCCTAAGAAAATGGCACAGCATCATCATCCTGTGCATATCGAGATTCCTTCAGTGTGGACACAAAACTGAGCCAAGAGGGCTTGGATCAATCCGAGAGGCTCCTCAGCAAAGACTCCAGCACAGCCTCCCTCAGAAAGCACAAAAGATTTAACCCTGGTGCAGACCCCTGGGATGTCACTTTGCTGATGGAAACACCAGCCCAGCATCAAACAGCTCCCAGCCATGGAGCTAAAGGGCACAGCCCAGGCTGGAGCTGGAGAGCCTTGCAGTGGCTGGAGAAGTCTGAATCAGCAGGTTTCATCCTGCTCTGCCCAAGATCACAGACATGAGGCTGGAAGCACTGTGAATCGGTCTGTGCAGGCACCCGGCACTGTTTGCCCAGCCCTGCTCCCATAGCGGTGGGTTCTCACCATGAGCTGAAGATTATGACTCCCTGCTGTGTTCCTCAAGTATTTAGCTCCAATCCATCTGCACTTTTCTTCAGCAGTTCCTAGGCCTGGTTTGGCTCTAGGTCCTTATGAGCCATTCCAGCAGCTTTCAGGTGTGGCTGCTAAACCACTTTGGGAATGGCGTGGAGTGTAAATGGCCCAGTGGGGTTCATGGGGACACAAGCACAAGGAGCTATGGCTGGGTCATAGCAGTGAGGGATCACACAAGATGTACCTGGGCCGTAGCATCCCCTGGGCAAATCCCAGCCCCAGTGGAGTGGCTGGGGAAGACTTTGGAAGTAGTGCTGGGGCCATGTCTCTCCATCCACACTGGATCCAAGCTCCAGTGAAGGGCAGAGTTGTTGTGCTGTTGCCTTCCTAAAAAAAGAGTCTACCCTCAGTTCTTTGGTTCCCACCTCCTCCCAGCTCCCTCCCTCCCTGCCTCCCTCCCTCTTGCTTGTCAGCTCTTTTGCTTATGCAGCAGTGTTACTCCTGGAGTCCTGGCTGGCTCCCAGCTCAGGTAATCTCATGCTGTCTTCTGGTATTTGAACAGGATATTTGCTCTCGGTTTCCTGCCCTCCCCACCTGTGCAGTGCTGTGGGCAGCCAGGCACCCCAACCCAGCCTGTTTCCCTTGCAAAGGCAGACACCCCAGTGGGCACTTTGTAAACATGGGATTACGTGGATGCCTCTCCCAGGAGCTCAGGTGAGATTTCCTGGGCCAGAGAGTATCCTGTACATGTGTGGAGTTGCCCCTGTCACTGTCCCCCCCCATTCAGCCCTGGTTGTTAGCTGAGAGAGCTCTCAACTTCCCAGGTCCCTCTTTAAAAGTCTGCTGTTGCTCACACCATGTTCTTGTTTGCTCTAAACTTTCCTTTCTGTTTAGGCCAACTGTTTAGGGCAGCAATCTCCAAAACTCACAACACAGGAGAGTAATGAAACAGGGTTCATGTCTATCTGGTCGGCTCCAACACCCACCAGGAGATCATCAGACCAGAATTGTGCAGCCCTTTGCACTCCAGGAGCTCTGCTGTTTCAAAGCAGTGCTAGACCAGAGCTGAGGATCCTCCTCCTTCCTTTAGGCTCCTCTCCGCAGGCTGGTGGGTGCGGGTAGGTCCCCAGGCTGCAGCCTGCTCTGCAGTTGTTAGAATGAGCTTGAGGGAGGAAAAGTCCCACTTTCTAGCAGATCAGATCTATTCTTGTGCTTTATTGGACTCCTCCTAAAGGAACCTCAAAGAAAGCTGGCAATAATTTGCTTTCTTCTCCAGAGCTTCTAGAGTTGAGGTGGCTCATTAGCTAAAGGCTGGCAGCACTGCAGTGAAGAAACTTCTTAGAGAAAAAGTGGAGCAGTCCCTGTTTCCTGAGGGTGGAGGGGAAACGTTCTGCATGGTGGAACTCAACCCTGTGCTGCAAGAAGCCATCTTGCTACCTGACCTCTGCTACCTGACCGCTTGGCTCCTCTTAAGTTCGCCCTCCCCTGGCCAGGAAGGAACCTGTTTTACTGGCCAGGCTGTACTTGACATCCAAGAAGAGTCGTGGGGCTAAATGCCTTCTGCTTTGTGGAGCTCACACAAAGCAGTGCAACACGTTATCAGCATCCTGCAGCTGCACTCCAGTCCCAGTTTGTTCCGGGTCAGGCGAGGGGCAGTTCTGGAGCTGCCAGCGACTTCTGTCCAGCATCTGCTGACTACAGTGCAGCCCTGGGCTTTGCTGGGGTTGTTGTGGTGGTGCTGGGCTGCAGCTGATCACTGCGACACCCCAGAGAATAGGAGCTCTGTTATAAAGCCGCGCTTTCCTTCCTGGGAAGGAGCTCATCAGTAAGCAGTTCTGTTCTTGCAGAGTCTCTGGATTTGAGCTGAGGGGTAGCAGGAGCCCAGCAGCCTGGGAATCCAGCAAGTTGCCAGGCGCAGGTTTGCTCTGCGTGCAGCAGCGATAACCCAGAGCAGCTTCTCTCCGCTGCTGCCAGACTCAGCTTCCCAAGCAAAGGGAGGGCTCCAAGAGGATGATTAGGCTGGGCCTGCTATTTTTTCACTCAGTTCCCATGAGGTTTCTTCATCCTGGTGCCCACAGACTTTGCTGGCTCATGGCTTCCCAGTGCCCAGTATGGCTCGGAGATGTTATTATGCCAAGCTGAGCCCTGGGGTAGGCAGAGCAGATGGCTGTTTCAAACAACAAAAACACTGGGAGACGAAAGGAAGAGGGGGAGACTAAAATCTGAAACATCCCATGTTCATGCTTCCTTTTAAGATGGCAGATTTTTCTAGCTCTGAGGGTGTTGTACTGGGCAATGAAGAACCCAACAGGCTGGCCTGACAGAAAGAAAACACCAATTCCGTGTTTTCTTGTGCACTTGGGACTAGTGATCTCCTGGCCAAGTTGTGGATAGGAGACAAACAGCCCTGCAGCATCTCATAGGCCAACTAGGGGTGTCCAGGCTGCAGATGAGCATCAGTCCAATAGAGCAAGGGGTTGTGCTCCAAACCCGCCTCAGCTGACCAAGGTGTGAGGGTTGACACACTCACACGTTCCCCCACTCTAATACAGCACAGAGTTAATGATGTTTATTGTGATCAAGAGCACAGGCCTGGATGCCTCCTCCCTGCTTGGAAGTTTCCTCAAACTTTTGGTAGTGGTAAAGCCACAGAAGATGAAGCCATTTCCTTCATGGAGATGGTGCTTGTATGAACCAGCTGGGTGCTGGGAAAGCAGCTCAGACCTTGACTTCAGCCATGGGAGATGCTCAGGCCCCAGAACTTGCAGGATGCTGCAGTATTTCAAAGACTGTGCTCAGCTCTCCTTTGTGGGGTGGTGTTTGTTAGCGGCCTCAGTCTCATCAAGCTAATTTTTAGCTCTGCATTCAGGCTGTGTTTGGGACAGCAGGTGGCAGATGGCATGCATGTGATGGCAAGGCAGTGCCACGTCACAAGCTCTCTGAGACATTTGGCCAGGCTTCCTAACAGCCGCATCCCACCAGCCAGGAGTTCAACTGGCAGAGCCAGCTCCCCATTTATGGGGAGCAATCCTCTCCCTGTCACTGGGCAGAGCCAACTACAAGAGCTCCATCTTTGCTGTGTTGCGAGTGAGGGTCTCGTTTGTTGGTTGGTTGTTGGAGCTGCCTTCTGCCCAGGACCAGAGAAATCTTCCACCACAGCAAAAGCCAGACAATCCAAAAGAGAATGATGGTCCATTGCCAGTCTGGACCACCCCCATCTGCTGCATCATACCCTAATCTGTACTGTGCGTTCCCTCTGGTGAGGAATACCATATTCCCATATTTTTGGATAAAGTCCAGCACAAGCAAGACATAATTGATGGTGGATATGACAAATAGAGATGATCATGAGAATGGTGGCATCATGCCTTCTTCAATGTTTCTCCTGATTTCTGCCATTATTTAAGTGCGTGTGTGGAGAAGACCACAAGGGTACGGGCATAGAAAGAAGTGGGCATGTAGAGAAGCCTCAAAGGAATGTGTTAGGAAGGACAATAACACCAGTCCTCTGAAGACTAGAAGAGCAAAACAGCCTGGGCAGTATGGGGTCACTTGCCCAAGAGCCCACAGTTTGCTTCATCTTCTACCTTCTGGCTCTAAAATCTTGGCAGCTGCAGCATAAATTTGTCATTGAATCACAGAATTAGTGATGGTGGAAAAGACCTTTGGGATCATCAAGCCCAGCCTATAACCTAACATCATCACATCAGCCAGACCAGGGCACTAAGGGCCACAGCCAGACTGTCCTTAAACACCTCCAGGGATAGGGACTCCACCCCTGTCCTGGGGGGTGTCCTGTCGATTCCAGGGTCTGATCACGTTTTCCATGAGGAAGGACTTCCTAACATCCAACCTAACCCTCCCCTGGTAGCTTAAGGCCTTGCCCTCTCATTCTGGTACTGGTTGCCTGGGAGAAGAGTCCGACCCCCACCTGACTACAACCTCCCTTCAGGGAGCTGCAGAGAGGCAGAAGGTCCCCCTGAGTCTACTTTTATCCGGGCTAAACACCTCCAGCTCCCTCAGCCTCTCCTCATCAAACTTGCCCTCTAAAGAGCTTTTGGTCTTTTGAGGTAGGATTCCCAGGATGTTGGCCTTATCTTCACAATGATTGCTGTGTTAATGCCACGAAATGCAAGGCTCTATGTGCCTACAGGAGGGTCACAGGCATTGTGAGGGGGCTGCCACCCCATGCCCAGATGGAGGCTTTGCTGCCTTCCTGATGTCTATGGGTCTTCCGCAGGACTGAGATGCAAGATGACAGCTCTGTCAGATGAGCATGGTCTGCTGCAGGTCCTGCTTTGTGGCTCCTGCAGTCATAGACAAGCTGCAGAAGAGCAAGGGTACAGCCCTGCCTGCTTTTAGATGGCCTGACAGCATCCACTCGAAGCTCTGTGTTTAAGGAACGGGTAGATGCGGCTCTTAGGGATATGGTCTAGAGGTTAAGCACTAGGAGAAAAGGTTGGACTTGATGACCCTGGAGGTCGTTTCCAGCCATGATGATTCTATGATTCTATGATTCTTTCATCTGCACCCTAGGGAATAGGCTTTTTTCCTCTGCCTGTAGCTTTGGCTGAATGAACGAGCTCTGTGCACTTCCATCAGACAGGACCATTGGAGCCCTAGGCCCATTTACAGAACAGGCTCAAAGCAAATGACAGGATTTGGTTGAGTTCATTTCCCAGGCAGGACAGGTCCCTGTCAGAGGTGTAGATTTGCCTCTATTCTTACTCAAACGTTACTAAATTAAGATTTCATGAGATCCCATACTGCTATAAATGTTGCTGAGCTCATTTCCTTCACTGGACAGTGATTTATCTCACAGCCTTGATAAAATGACTAAGCTGAGAAAGGTCACCCAGTGTTACTGAGTTGTAAGTAAGGTAGAAGGAACAGGAGAAGAACACGATGGATTTTCCTCCTAAGGGAAGCATCGATTGTTTCTTCCTGATATTTTCATTAGTCCTCTCTCATTCATCCTCAGGATCTGCCAAGGCGCAGATGGCACCACCCATCCTACACCAGAACAGGGGTTTGACCCTGTACAACCTTCCTGCCTCCAAAGCCCATTTAAACACCCATTTCTATCTCACCCCACTTAGTAGCTGATGAGGAAGAAGCAAGAGATCAGAGTACTTCATCAACCCTACACATTCAACCTTGTTTCCTGAATTTATTTTACTTTCTTGCAGGAATACTTTGAAGGAGGGGAACAGCAGCAGCAGGAATGTGACCCTTTGTACCTCCTCATCCAGCAGTGCAGTGTCCTGGATGCATTTGCCTTCCTTTATGTCTGTGAGCAGTTTGCAGCCTCCTCTACTTCCTTCGAGTCTAATCAAGACTATGATTTTTACTTGAATCCTTACTCCCAGCAATGAATGCCAATAAATTAGCTTTGTTGCTTAGTTGTGACTGATCATGAATCACATTAAATTGCTTCTGTTCCCTTATTGGACATGTTGGCTGGTTCCTAGGCCATGTTATTGAATTACTCATCCAACAGAGAAGAAACAGTATCTGAGTGGCAAGGGAGTTCAGAAGATCCAGGAAAGAAGCAGATCCGGGTATGTCACAGCCCTGCAGTCTTCTTGCTTTCCCAAATCAGAAAGAAAACAGGGTTTGTGCAGAGGAGTGTGCTTAGTGCAGGAGGCAGAGCAGAGGACATTTTTCCCAGGGTTTCTGAGCACTCAAACATCCCGGCCATGTACTGGTGGTGCATTCAGAGCAGCCCCTGGTACCTATGCAGCCCATCAGGCACAGCCCAGGAAGGAAAGATTCGCTGTGCTCACTCAGTACTGATGCACTGGGTCTGTTTAGCAAAACCAACGGAAGCATCACTGGAGAAGCTGTCACTCCAGAAGGGAGGGAGAGCCACACTTCAGGAAGATTTGGACAGGCTGCAGGAGCGGGCTAGTTGAAACCTGATGAAGTTCAGTGGGAATAAGTGTGAGGTCTTGCATCTGACAATACACAACCCACAAACACAGCTCAGACTGAGACCCACCTTGCTGGAGGGCAGTCCTGTAGAAAGAGACCTGGGGGTCTGTGTGGACAGCAGGCTCAACATGAGTGAACAGGGTGCTGCAGTGGTACCAAAAGCCAGCAGGATGCTGGGCTGCATCAACAAGGGCATCATCAGCAGAGATAAATGCGTCATTGTCGTGCTCTACTCAGCGCTGGTCAGACCCACATTAAGTCCTGGGTTCAGTTTTGGTCCCCACTAGACCAAAAATATGTGGTCAGGCTAGAGAAGGTCCAGGAGGATGATCAAGAGACTAGAAGCCCTGCCATGTGAAGAAAGGCTGAGAGACCTGCGTTGGTTCAGCCCTGAGAAGGCTTAGTGATGACCTTATCCACACTTACCAGGAAATTAAGGGTGGCTGCCAAGAAGATGAAGACTCCCTTTTCCCAAGGAGTCCCGTAGAAGAGACAAGAGGTAATGGGTACAAGTTGCTTCTGGGAAGATTCTTCCCATTGGACTCCAGAGCAGAATTTTAGACCAAGAGAGCAATCAGACCCTCGAATGGTCTTCCCATGGAAGTGGTGGATTCCTCACTTTAGAAAGTTTTAAGGCTCATCTTGACAGCTGGACAGGGTACCACCTCATCTAAACTGGATTTCTTTAGCTTAAGGGTTGGACTCGATCCTTGGGGTCCCTTCTAACCTGGGATATTGTGATCCTATGATCATGCAGTGGCATAGACCATGTGCAGAAAAAGATGGGGAAAGGAAATGTAGGAGCCCTAACACGACACTCCATCATAGCAGAAGGCTTTATATAGGCAGAGATATGGACAATCGTAATGAAGATTGTTCAGAAGAGAGGATCTAGCCAAGAATGTAGGAGTTAAACGTGGACTGATGGAGGTCTTGTGAGTATCAGGCTGTTGGAAAGGTGTTTAAACATCTAAAATGTTTGTGTGGAAGGACCACAAGCCACACTGGAGCCATTTTCTGCTGCCTTCCTTTTAGTGAGCTGATCACAACATTCTCAAAGGTTGCATCTAGAATCACAAAACCCCATGACCATCATGGTGAAGCAGAGAAATGGAGTGTGTTTGTGGATAGAAACTTGCATTACTGCAGCTTGCTGAGCAAAGCCACCAAACCACAAATGAGGAACAGGAAAAAGAAAGAAACTTGATGTTGGACATTTATGTGACCAAACACATTATACCAGCTTGGCAGGAAAAGTATTTGTCTTGCATCTGCCCTTCCGCACTGATCATAGAATCATTGAATCATTGGGGATTGGAAGGGACCTCAAAAGATCATCTAGTCCAATCCCCCTGACGCAGCAGGATCACCTAGACCAAGTCACACAAGAACACATCCAGGCGGGTCTTCAACGTCTCCAGTGAAGGAGACTCCACAATCCCGCTGGGCAGCCTGTTCCAGTGCTCCGTCACCCTCACTGGGAAGGAGGTCCTTCTGATATTTATGTGGAACCTCCTATGTTCCAGCTTATACCCATTGCCCCTTGTCCTATCACTAGATGACATTGAGAAGAGCCTGGCTCCAGCCTCCTGACACTCATCCTTCACGTATTTATAGACATTAATGAGTTTACCCCTCAGTCTTCTCCAAGCTAAAGACACCCAGCTCTCTCAGCCTCTCCTCATAAGGGAGGTGCTTCACTTCCTTCATCATCCTTGTTGCTCTACGCTCCGCACCCTCCAGCAGCNCCAAGTCATCAATGATTGATCAGGACTGGTCCCAGCACCGACCCCTGAGCACTCCACTAGATACAGGCCTCCAGCTAGACTCTGTCCCATTGACCACCACTCTCTGACTTCTATCCTGCAGCCAGTTCACGATCCACCTCACTACCCAATCATCTAGACCACACTGCCTCATTTTGGCTGCCAGGATGCTATGTGAGACTGTGTCAAAAGCCTTACTCAAGTCAAGATAGACCACATCCAGTGCTCTGCCATCATCTATCCACCTGGTTATGCCCTCATAGAAGGCTATCAGGTTGGTCAAGCATGACTTGTCTTTGGTGAAGCCATGCTGACTGTCCCTAATGACCCTCCTGTCCTTGATGTACATGGAGTCCAGGACAAATTGTTCCACCACCTTACCTGGGATCGAGGTGAGGCTGACCAGTCTATAGTTACCTGGGTCCTCCTTCTTACCCTTTTTGAAGATTGGAGTGACATTTCCTATCCTCCAGTCCGTAGGCACCTCTCCTGATCCCCATGACTTAGCAAAGATGACGGAGAGTGGCTTAGCAATGACTTCTGCCATCTCCCTTAGTACACACAGGCCCATCCCATCTGGGCCCATGGATTTGTGTACATCCAGTTTGCTCAACTTACCCCTAACCAAGTCCTCATCAACCAAGACAAGCTCCTCTCTTGCCTCAACTTCTTTTGGAGCCTCAGCAGTCTGGGGCTGAGGAGCTTATTAATGCTGGAACTTGGCTTTCCCATTGTACTTTGCTTTCCTGTCGTGCAAACAGCGTTGCTGTACCCCAGTTTAAGGTAATAGTAAATGAAACAAGACCAGCTTTGGGATGTAGAAGCTTTTTGGATCCATCTGTCCCCGTTCCTTATTTTCTCATCCATTATAGGCCAAGAAGGGCATCTGTGCTCAGCAGCTCAACTCTTTACAGTTAAACCGTCAGTCTGCTGAAAGCTGTTCCCCCTCCTGCATGCTGTTTGCCTCTTCAGCACTGCTCTGGGACATCTAGTGGCTGGTAGCGCTTGCAGTTCCAGGGCTCACAACAGGTTTTCCAATGCTTCCTGCAAGAAATCTGGCAGAAAACTGATTTAAAACAAAAAGACACACTCTGTCTCAGCCCCTGGCGCTACAGCGACAGACAACTTCATGCTTCAGTACATTTATGTTTGCAGAATGCTTCGATGATGCTTTTGTGATCCCTTTGCATCTCCAGCTCACCCGGCCTGGGAAGCCATCTTCTGCTGGTTTCACTTCATGTTTCCCTACTGCAGTTGCTTCTTTATTAAGGATGTTTTGTGTTGCAAGGCAGCTGGCATTAGCAGAGAGAATTAGATGATACTTTGGCAAGCCCAGGGTAGCATGGTTCCATGTCCTGTCCCAGCCTGTGCATGATCTGTGAGCACTCAATAGTGAATCAAGCCCAAAATAAAGATGTCTTGCAGAAGCAGGCAGATCCTCAATATTAATAGGGAAGCCTCAGCTGGGAAAGCCTCAGGCTGTTATGGGTCCCAATTCTTATTCCTGCAGAAGGCACCTTAGCCAAGAACCTGAAGGAATCAGAAAGAGAAGTAACACTCCTTGTGAGTTTTTCTAAACCTGGATATTTCAGATCAGCTGTAACATCCCGGCCAAAGATCTGGTGACAGTTGGTGTCTTTCTGAGAGTTTGAGCACAAATTCATCTGTGTCTTCTCTTCAGCCTTCAGTGCAGCCTAGTCCTTTCCATCCCTGCTAACCCTGGGGAGAGGAAAGAGTACATCTCAGCCAAGGGAATGCCAGACCACCAGGAGAAATGACAAAGAGCTCAAAGGAGCAATGTGACTGTGATAACCTTCTTGGATTTAATGTTTGTGTCTGCACTGCTCTGAAAACGTGACCTGAGGCATCGCTGAAAATCCAGCAGGTGACTCCCAGTAGACTCACCTGCTCTGCCCCTGCTGAAGCCTTTGCGCAGCCAGCTGGCTACTCCCTGCAGCACACCCAGACACACCACAGTCAGACTAATGGTGTCCTGTGCTCTCCAGAGAGCACTCTCTGATGGGTTCAGTTTCTTTTCATCTCTACAAATGCTAACAAGATGTTCCACTTCCCCTGACTCTTGCCTAGGAATCTTGGTGAGGAAGCACAGGTGGCCCTAGATCAGCCCAATGCCTTAGTTTCTTGCTTTTCTCTTGGAAAGTGGGACTAACACACACTGTACTCCTGACGTTCAGGGGTTCATTACAAGGTGAGTGTCAAAGATGGCTCATTTGGAGAGTTTCTCATGAAGTCAAAAGGCAGTTTAAATTGTTCCTTAAAAAGCAAAAAGCTGGCTCACATACAAACCTCAGCCCACCTTGACTGTCTACCTTTGCTAGAATCAGGAGGTCACCACAGCGTTCTTCACTCCTGCCTGGGATAAAAATATGGTCTGTGCTTGGAAATCATACCCTGGCTTCTAAATGCTTGTCACTGCTAAAGTGAATCTGAGGGTTGGATTCCTTCTTGCATTGCCAGATCAGGCTGTCTTACAGCCTTACGGCAGGGACATGACATTTTGTTTCATAAATACCCACAGACAGCGCATGAGAATTCCCTGAAAGGCTTTACAGCTCTGTGAAAAATCTAGTAACACACTGAATTTGGCAACTGAAATTTCAGGAAGAGCAGGGTGATGAAATGTCCTTAATTTGCCCTTGGGAGAAACAGTACCTTCATTATAACAAACCAGCTCTTTCATATGGAAATAGCAGGTGGCAGGAGCTAAAACAGACATTCACTTTCAGGGAAACAGACAGAGCAATTCCAAGAACAGTGGAATAGCAGAGCTGGGCTGGAATTGTTCTCAGCTTCACTCTGCAAAAATGTTCTGCTGCTGCCATGATGGAAGTTAGCGAAGATGTGACCCTTTACCTCCTGTGTTTATCAGTCCCATTGGCACATCTCACAGAGTCTGCTGTAAGGACCCAGAGTTTATAATAAATTAGGGAGAAATCTGGTTCCGTTTGTTTGGGAAAGCTCCAGAAAGCTGATCCCAGAGCTACACATGGAACTTCTGGGGAGAAAAAAAGCAATTAAGGGCATTGAATACATGAAATAATCCTCAGTGTCAGGTAAAACTTAACTGCTGATGTCAGAGCTGTGATTTATTAATCCTTTTATCAGGCTTGTGCCATCCTGAGTTATTTTCCAGCTAGGACTGCTGGTAAGCACTTTCTTGGAAGCTGTGGACTGTTAAACTACTCATGGTGTAATGGCAGGTTCTTGTTGAGAAAAAGATGCCTTGAACCACCATGAGCAGGATAAAGAACAGCTATCCAGCTGCAGACGTGCTGCTTCAGAGCTCTCACCCTGGCTCCCCAGAGAAAAGTGAAGTGTTTGGGTGAGGAGGCAGGGGAACAGTCAGTTCTTCTTCTTGCAGTTGATTCATCACACTTTGAAATTGGGGACTGCAATGGAAGGAGGGAATTTGTCCTATTCAGGATCAGACACAACCCCACTCTAAGCTGTAAGTTCTTTTTTGAAAGTCAAGGTTTGCACAGGACAAAGGCTACATATTTGATGTGTTTATTCTAAATATAAAGAAACTCTGCAAAGATCTAGGCACCTTGTGTAGTTCTTTAAGCTTCAGACTTCTAGGCCTTCGGACAGTTCCTATTTAAAAGGGGCAAAGCAAACACCAAAAGCCCAGGCTGGACTTTGAAGTATGGCCTGAAACAGATACACCCTGCTGCAAGAGAAGCCGCCTTTCCTCAGAGACATTCAGAGAAAGCATCATGCCAGGCTTCCTTTGGCTTTGTATCAAAGAAGGAGCTTCAGCACTCTGTGTATTAGGGACAAGTTTCTCACATATTTGCCATAAGGGCCCTAGACTTGTCTGTGCTGATCTCACTAGGTACCAGAGGGACCCATCCTCCTGCCAGATGGAGATTTCTCCTTTGGCTGCATCTCCTCATGAAGTCCACCTGACCCATAACCACTGAGAAGCAAAACATGATCAAAATCTTGACAGACCTAACTCTGACTACAGCATGGAGTTCTATGTCTACCATAGCTACTCCTGTAGCAGAATTCACACTTCAAAGGGCCCTGGAAGATAGCTGGTTGTGAGGAAACTGCAGCTCTGCGAGCCCCAGGCAGCCAAGCCTTGGAACTGATGCTGGCTTGGAAGATCTGTGCAGCAGACTGGTATTAAATACCAAGAGCCAAAAGGAATGAGAAACCAGGAAATTGAATAGTATTGGTATTTCCTAAAGATCAGAGTTTCCTATAAAATGAGTGCTTGCCATGCAACTTCAAAATATCAAGACATTTGCCTTTCTCTAGGGCTTGTCAAAAACAGCTAATAAAGATCAAAGTACCTCTTCAGACCTCTCCTAACATGCTGATTTGAAACTGGTTTTCCCTAAGATCACTAAGTTGGCAGCTCTGAAGGGTTTGCTCTGTGTTCCTTGGATTTTTTTCAGGCATTACCTGGCATCAGCTGCACACAACAACTCTACAGGTCCCAACTGCTATAAAACTGAGAGCAATAAATTCTGTTCTGTCCCTGCTTGGTTTTTTGCACTGCCAGTGTTTCTGAGCAGAACATAAATTCCCTGAGTTTAATTCCTGCCCTTCCCCAGAAATAGCACTCTCTGTTTGGGACACTATTGCCAAAACTGCATTCCTGGAGCTGAATTCCTATCACACCCAAGATATTTGCTCTCCCCACATTGCCCATCATATTATTTTATACTATTTAAGTCATTAATGTTTTAATGCTTACAAAGCTACTTCTGAGATGTTACTTTGCTGCTGTCCAGTTCTGGTTTTAACTGCATTCTGTCAAGTCACCTTCAGACCCTTCAAACACCTTCAGATCACGAGAGAGATTTGACTTCAGTCCAAATTGTATTTAATAGAAGAGCTGTACCAAACCACTCACATACCTTGGACAGAAGGAAGAACTGAAGGATGCCCAAATGAAGTCTATTTAGTCTATAATTTAGCTGGCAGGGACCATGAGGAAACCCTGCTGCTCTTTGCTTTAGATGTAGCTTTAATTAAAGTTAATAATAATGTTCATATTCATTCTGTCATGTGCAAGATGCTTATCCCTCATCCCTGTCTGGTTGTACATTTAATTCCAAGTTAACTGGTTTTAGTTTTAACTCCATCACACCTGTCTCTAAAGTTATAAACATCTTTGTATAGAGAAATCATGAGCCAGATACTGGAATTCTTCCCTTGAGACTTTTTAATAATTTACTATTGCAGAAATATTCAGACAAAATACTGATTGTTTTATGGATTTGTGTTCTATGTTGCTTCCTTACAAAGCTCCTTCTCATGCCCACTGTGTACGATTCAAAGCAATACCACAATCAGCACTGACAAGTGATGAGTCAGTGCTGATGTTCTGAATGTTCAGAGCAACTCCTGCTGGACATCCTGGCCATCAGTTCCAGCAGGGCAGCTGGGACAGCATCAGAAACCACCCATTTGGGATCCATCACCTAAGACGTTTGGTAGTGATCAGTGAGATCCAGCTCACTGGATTCCAACTGGAATGTGAAAGGTTCCACCTAGATTCATAGCAGGGTGATGGAGCACTGGAACAGGTTGCCCAGGGTGGTTGTGGAGTCTCCTTCACTGGAGACATTGAAGACCCTCCTGGATGTGTTCCTGTGTGACTTGGTCTAGGTGATCCTGCTGCGTCAGGGGGATTGGACTAGATGATCTTTCGAGGTCACTTCCAATCCGTAATGATTCTATGATTCTATGATCCTAAACACATGGAAAAACTTTTTCAAGGTGAGGGTAAGAGAACACTGGAACAGGCTGTTCAGAGAGGTTGTGAAGTCTACTTCTTGGAGGTATTCAAAACCCACCTGGATGTAGTCTTGTAGGATTTGCTCTAGAGGGGTTGGACTAGATAATCTCCAGAAGTCCCTTCTAACCCCACCATTCTGTGATTCTGTGAACAACTGAAACCTCTAGGCTGTGGCGTCTTGTACATAGAGCAGAAGATAGAGAAAATGAGTGACAGAACCATCAAGAAATAAAATACATCCAGCAGCTAAGGATTCCACTTTGTAGGTGTTTTCCCTACAGGCTGAGAGTGGGACACCTTCCCTTTTCCTTCCGAGAGTGTGTTGGGCAGCCAGGGACACATCAGTTTGCAGGGACAGTGATCATGCAGTGCCATCAACTGTTCGCTTCTGGGATCCACATTGTCCGGTGCCTGCTTTTTGCAACAAAAACGACCCAAAAAAAAATCACAAAATTTGAGCAACTCGTGGGGATTTTATTTCTGAAGGAAAGTTTATAAATTTAAATGCAGTACTTTGCTGCAAAGCTCACGTTCACTTTTCTTGTGCGAGAAGCCAGACATCTGAGGGGGCGGGTTCCTCGGCCTGGAGAGCAGCAACTGGAGCGCCCCGGCACGGGTGCCATCTGCTGGGAAGGCCTTACTGCAGTGATGCTGCTTGTTGGCTTGAACGAGGGAGCCTCTCACTCGTTCAACCACAGGCCACCTCGGACAATGAAGGGTGTCCACTTCTTTCAGCTGTTACCGATGGTAAGTGAACTCACCTCTAGAGAAGACTGGAATCCTCTCAGTGGAGTGAAAGCTGTTGTGAAAGGCAGGAACCAAGTGTCCTTCACACTTCAGTGGTCTGCAGAGAGGCTTCTTCTAAAGGTGAAGTCCATTATGTGGCCAGGGAAGTGCTCAGGTCTCACAGTTCTTGTAATGAACCATTCTTCATTATTGTGCCCTTGTACTGGGCACTGGTGAGGCCTCACCTCGAGTACTGGGGTCACATCTTGCCCCCTCACCCTAAGAAGGACACTGAGGTGCTGGAATGGGTCCAGAGCAGAGCTACCAAGCTCATGAGGGATCTGGAGAACAAGTCATGTGAGGAGAGGCTGAGGGAATGGGCCAGGTTTAGTTTGGAGAAGAGGAGGCTGAGGGGAGACCACATTGTCCTCTACAGCTATCTGAAAAGAGGTTGTGGAGAGGTGGGGATTGAAATCTGCCCCACAGTGAATAATGACAGGACCAAATGAAATGTTCTGGAATTGCAGCGAGGGAGGTTTAGGTTGGATATTAGGAAGAAATTCTTTACTGACGGAGTGGTCAGGCACTGGAACAGGCTGCCCAGGGATGGGGGTTGAGTCACCATCCCTGGAGGTGTTTAAGAAACGTGCAGACATAATGCTTCAGCAGCGGCTCTGGTGGCAGAGATTGCAGGAGCCTTGTTTCAGGTTTTATCTGGGTGAGTGTGTTTGGTGCTGGTGTCCAATTAGGGTTTGGGTTTTGTTGTTGTGCGTGTGGTTGGGTGATCTGGGAGGTCCTTTCCAACCAAGATTGTGAGATTCTAGCAAGAGGACTCCATCTTGGCCATGTCTCCTTCTTTGAGCTGAACTCTGCGGTTTTCCTCAGGGTTTTACTCTGTATTGTTCTGCAGCTCCCCGTGAGCAGGTTCTGCTACTGTGCTCTCCCCAGAGCAATGACAGAGTTCATCACCACTAACCAGCTGCCACAGCCAAATGCCACTGTACTCCTCCATGCCAGTGTACTTGAACTGTGTCTGACTGGGAAAATGCTGAAGAGCCAGGCAGGCTGCTCTCTCTGGTGAGTAATTTACTCATGGAGCGCATCTGCCCCTGAGATGAAGGCTGCTCTTGCACAAGGTTTTGCATCTCCTGTTTCAGGTGCTTTGAGCTGCAAGCCGATGCATACTCTCCTCTGTTTTGCCATTGCAACCACACCTTGCCATGAGATCTGCTGTTAGTCCCAGCTTTCATTTGTCCGTGCCTGGAGAAGCTGTAGGATGTATCTCTTGGCAGACAAGGACTGAAGAGACCCCCAGGGTAAGAGAAGCTCATGGAGGAACGGATTGCGTTATTCACACAGTTGTCTCTCAGCAGCCTCTCCTTCAACAGGGATCCAGCCACAGGATAAAGGGGAGGGTGGTATTTTCACTTCTGTGACTGTGCTGTGCTGAACTGCTCTACCTGCATTCTGGTCCAAAAGTACCAGTTGAGGAGGGCAAGGACTTTAGAAGTGATGATTGGAATTTGGTTGGGACAAATTGCAGGAGCAGCATGAAGGCAAGCAGGTGCATGTCGCTGGAAGCAGGAGGCGTAAGCTGTGGCAGCTTGGGCAGGGCAGTGATGAGCTCAAACAGGCAGCAAGGTGAGAAGGTTGAGGTGACAGAGCAGGCAGACAAATGAACAGGTGTTGACAGTACAAGTCTACAAACAAGCATTATATGCAGGTATATGTGAAAGGTCTGTGGACTACAAGTAATTCTGCCACGAATCAGCAGTCCCAAGACCTCAGTGAGAACGCTGAGGAATGGTCCAGATGGAAACAGGGAAAATAGGGGCTGTGGAGAAAATGAGAAAAATAAATTTTGCTTTGAAAAGAAGAAAAATGGAGTAAGAGATGACAAAATCTGCCTGAGCTGAAACAGCGTTTGCAGCTTAAGATAACTTATGGGTGCCAAGTCATTTCCCTCCTGACTTTCCCAAGTAATTAACCTTTGGACCGAGACTAAGCAGGAAACTAATGAAGTCCTTCCATCACTGAAAAGGAATCTGACAGGGACTTTGACAGAAGCAGGATTGTATCTGGAAGAGTAGAAGAAAATCAGACTCCAGGAAACTGGAATTGAGCTGAGTGCCTCTCAGTCCAAATAATAACACTTTGACAAGTGGTGCTGCTTTAACCTTGAGACTGGGGAGTAGAGTGTTGGGGGAGTTGTGTGCTTGGCCACTTCTTATCCAAAAGGATTATATGCAGTATAAAAGTGAACCTTTTTCCTCAGATTCCTTCTTGGAGAACAAGCTAGACTTTTCCTCATGCCCTAAAAATGCTCCTTGTTGCCATTTCTCTAGTAAATGTCATTTATTACAGTTCCATAAAATTTACCTAGCTGATAAGGATCTTTGCTTTTTTCAGGGAAATCGGGGAATTTAAACTGTAGGGAGGAACCCCTGCTCAAAGGAGTGTTTAAAGGTGACCTTCACTTACATGTCAGTGCACAGAATGGCACCCACAATCTGTGCTCTGCAGAGATGTCCCTTAGCCTGAGGTTCAGCCAGATAACAGTGTGAGAAAGGGCAAGAAAACCAAAACTGCCGTTTTCTTGTTTCTCAAGCAGTTCCTCCAGCCACACTCTCCTCACTGTGGTCAGCACTGGCCAGAGGCCACCAGGGATTGCCCTATGGTATGGAACACGCTCAGACCACACAAGGAGTTTAAGGGGTGCGGAAGGGGCCCGAACAGGCTGCCTTTGGTCCAGGAGAGTTTACACAGCAGCCCAGAGCCTACAGCCTGCAGCCACTTCAGCGTCCCCTAGCACTGGACAGGCCCCTCCTGCGGGCCTCGTGGGTGCTTCTGGGTCCGTGTGGGGCAGAGGGGAGCAGAAGAGAGACTGAGAGCAGCTGAGAGCTGATGCGGGCCTGATAGGGTGCTGAGGGGACTGAGAGGATCCGAGCACAGTCTGAGGAGGGCTGAAAAGAGGGGTGAAGGAGGCTGAAAGGAGATGGCAAGAGCTGAGAGGACTGAGAGGAACTGAGGGAGATCTGAGGAGGGCTGAAGGGGCGCCGAAAGGAGACTGAGAGTATGTGGTGGGGCTGAGAGGAGCTGAAGGGGGCGCTGAAGGGGGCTGAGGATATGTGATGGGGTTGTGGGGAGCTGAAGGGGCACTGAGGGTACGTGACAGGGGCTGGCCGGGGNGGGGGGGTGGTCTCTCTGCGCTGCTGGGGGCGGGGGGCCCCCCTCCTTCCTTCCCACCCTGAGTAACGGTGTGACCCTCCCTCTGCTGCCGCTGCGGAGCCCGAGCGGCACCGCCTCCCCCCGGGGCCCGGCCCTGCCCCGCCCTGGCTGAGTCAGGGGCTGTCTAGGGGCGCGGCCGCGCACACCTGGGCCCAGTGGCCCTCAGGAGCTCCGGCCTGCGGCCGGGGACTGGGGGAGGCGGGTGCTGCTGCCAGCCCATCGCTGCCCCAGAGCCGGAGAAGGGCTGGGGCGGCCCCGCAACCTCACAAAGGCGGAGCTCGGTGCCCAGCCGGGCTTGTTCGGCCACAGAGGGGAGGTGCCGTTTGCGGGCCGCTCGGTACGAGCCTGCTCGCGAAGGTGATCACGGAAATGTCGTGAGCGCCTTAGAAGGAAACGGAATGATTTTTATTGTTGTTTTCCGATTTGCATCAGCTATGTCCATCTGGGGAGAGACATGCAAAGGGAGGACTCCAGAGGCTGCTTGAAGCCTACAGAAAGGCTGGGCAATAGCCCCAAACTACCCACCCCAGGCTGGATTTGGATTTGAGCTGTCTGTCATCAGATGTTGATTGGAGTAATGAAATGTCGATGGCAGTCAGTCACCGTGTTAGCACATAGGCACAAAATTGCCTGTAATGCAGAGATGGCCATATAATTTCATTTATTTTAGCTAAATTCCTTATTAGTAGTTCGTTTTCCTGATGGTAGGAAAAACAGCCTGCACCTCATGCAGCATCTTAAAGGCTACATTCCTACACAAAAGTATGAGCAAGATTGAGAACACAGGTAAGGTTTTCTAACTTCAGTGACTACAGGAATGTTTGTGTCTTTACACATTTGCTGCTCCTAGACATCTTGATCTGAAATATAAGTGCTTCTGTACAAAAAGCTTTCTTTTAATTTAAAATAATCAAGTGGTCTTGAAGAGAAAAGCAGGAATCTGGTGCTTTTTTCACACTTGGTGTTAAAGGACTGCTGAAATATCGCCTGCATCATATTTTGTTTATTAAATGGGTGCAAATAAAGTGATAGACTCGAGGCACAGATGGGCCTAGTGCAGTTTTCTCAACCTCATTATGTCAGTACTGCATGTTCTGATCTCTGCTATTTTGATGTGAAGACTCTTTCTTTTTTCTTGGCTTTTTTTTATTTCTAAGGAGACCTTCACCAGATGCAGCTTTTTGTGCTGTCTGTTAATCAGTTCAGCTGAGGAGCAATTAAGTAAATAATTACTTGAGTAATGAAATAAGTTAGTACTCTAATCCCTCTGCTATCCTAATACACAACAGTAAGGCTACGCAATAAGTGTGCCTTCTCCATGGCTGTGCTTTTTGCCCCACCCTGTAATATAAATACTTCCCATTTATTATTAACAAACATGATTTACCTGTGATATGAGTACATTAGTTTGGCATGAGCTTCATGCCTGGGGCAAGATTTTTTTGGGATAGCTCAATAATCCCACCTGGACTGTAACCAAAAACAGTGGAGCTAGTTGGAAAAAACAGGTGTTTCCATGTGTGTATTGTGCTGTGTGCTGCTGGCATGTCCCTGCCTGCAGCTCTCCCATGTGAGATGCCAGAGGTACATGGCAATGCAGTGTTTTTCAGCTTGTGGTCCCTTGTTTAAATGACTTTAAGAGAAACAAAGCTGCTGCCGCTAGATTTGAGTTGTCTAGACTGTATCAAAGTTGGTTCTTGTTCAGCCTGGAGAAAAGAAGGCTCCTGGGGGACCTGAGAGAAGCTTCCAGTACCTGAAGGGGGCAAGAGGAAAGCTGTATACGAGGGCATCTAGTGATAGGAGAAGGGGATTAATGGTTTTGAGCTAAAAGAGGGCAGATTTAGATGAGATCTTAGGAAGAAATTCCTAGGGTGCTGAGGAACAGGTTCCCTGAGGAACAGGGAGGCTATGACTGCTCTATTGTTAGAAATGTTCAAGGCCAGGTTGGATGGGGCTCTGGGCAACCTAGTCTGGTAAGAGGAGTTGCTGCCCATGGCAGAGGGGTTGGAACTAGAAGATTTCTGAGGTCCCTTCCAACCTAAACCATTCAATGACTCTGTGATTCCTACACACTGTTGGTACTTGTCAGAGATATTTCGTCGTCGTCTTCGGAGGCTGAAAACTGGTGAATGTCACTTTATTCAAAAGCTATATTGGTCAGTTTTAAGAAGCAACAAGTAGTGGCAGCAGAGGGGGTTTCATCATGCCTTTGTGAAATGTTAATTTTATCTCTATTTATATAAAGGTTTTTGCTGAAGGCCAGTGTGTACAGTTAACCAGTAAATGCAGGGGAGGCACAAGTTATGTGCTGCACAAGGTCAGCAAGAATATCCCAACTATGAAGTAATTTTCCTTTTACCACTTTTTGTGTTTGCAGTATGAACTTGTTATACCCAGGCTCTGGAGAGTCATGGAAGATTTCCCTGTTCAGGTCTCAACAGACATGTTGATTTTCTAATCATGTATTTAATTATACATGGTAGCCTTTGAGGGAACCACAACAGAGGAGCATAATAAATAAAATCAAATGCCTTGCTTTGCCTCTGACAAAGCAAGGAAGTTTCCTTGCAGCCCTTTTAAAGATAAAGAATATCTGCTGGAAGCCGTGTGTGCCTGACAATGGATGCTGTCGGCATCAAACACATACTTGTGACAGTCTGTGGGTACCTGAATGGGGGAGAAGGATTTTCCATTTGATGTAGAAGTTATATCTCCAAAGCTCCTGCTCTCTGCAGTTTGAAATACCACTTGTCCCAGGTGAAAGTTTAATTTGAGAATTAATTGCCCAGCCAGAAATGCACTAAGGTTTGTTGATCTGTTGGTGGAAGATCGACCTACAAATTCGGTACCAGTCTGCCGCTTTTCCTCTTCAGATTTGAATGAACTTATAAAGCCTGTGACTTGCATCCTGTTTCACCATTCATTCCTTACAGTGAAGTGTGTGGGTCTGGTAACCTGTATCTTCCTTTCTTCTTTAGGGACCAGTATAACAAACCAGTAAGCATTTACCATGCTGCTTTCTCACTGTTTTTTTTTTTTAACAAAGTGGAAGTGTTGTATAGATTGTCTTGCGTGCTATGAAACATTCTGTGGTTCTGTGAAAACAGTGCACAAAAATCAATGACTTAATTAGCATCAGAGGAACAGGTCGTGGAAAGCAGCAGACTTAGGCCAGTGTAGGCTTATTAGTATTGTCCTGTCAGCTCAATATGTTATATAAGCTGGATTTTTTTCAGTGTCACTTTTCATTTGATTTCCACAGACTTGAAACACAGTTACCTCTGAGCTGTTGTGGCTTTGTCCTAAACAGCCCCTCAAGACTGGAAACAGTAAAGACTAAGAAGCGCTCTGGGAAATGCTGAGCAGCACTAAGATGTAGTTCTCAGGCTCCTGCTGAAGAATGTTATGCTTTACTTCTCAGCTGCTGTGAGGTGTGAACCTCCAGTTCTGTGTGTCAAGCCCCTCCAAAAGCTCTATGTGTATTCTGTCTTCAGGTGCTGTTCCAGGGTGGTTGCACCATCCCCTTCTAACTGCTTCTTCCACTGAAAGTAGCAAGGCAGTTACAGACTAATGTGGTTCACTGGTTCTGACCTCTCATGCTTTGTAATGTGTTTCAAAGTCTTGTCCTCACAGGCCTAGAGTTTTTCAGGGGAAGTAAGCACCGGTGACTTTCAGTGCCTGCATCCCTCTCTTCTGCATGTATGAGAGAGATTGAATAAACTCTTGGCTGTGTGAGACAGGAAAGAAAATAAAACAAAAATACATTTTGGTGTGTGGGATTTAGGGTGATTGAAAATTCTGGCAACTGGTGCTGGTGGCTGTGACCGCTGACTAGCGATTGGTGTCCCTTATGGTAGTGTCCAACCAGTTCTTTCTGGTGGGCTACTAAATACTGGTTTGACAGATTCTTAAAAAGACAGAGTCTTAAGAATTTAAAGTGTCCTAATGCATCTAATATGAGAATCTTCTGCTTAGCACTGGCAGCTGTCAGGACTCCTCCATGGCTGTGAACTGCACATCTCCACTCCAGTTTCCATTTTCCTTCTTCCTCCCTTGCCAACATGGCTTGCTTCCTTAGTCCTAGAATAGATTGTTCCTGTCGGCCTCTTGTTCATCACCTTTGTGTGTTTTGCTCCCAGCTGCAGGTAGCCTTTGTGAGGTGGCTTCTGTTTGTGGCCTAGGAGTATTTTTAGCTATAGGCTTTGCTTGTTCCAGACTATGGTACACTGATCCATTGTTAGAGGGTGGCTTTCATCCCCTCGATGGGAGGGACCAGTTATAACTGATAGTTGCTTCTTTTGCCTTTTCAAACATCACTCCTTTCCTTGTATCTTTTTTCCTTCTGGCAAACACTTCCCTCTTTTGGAGCTCAAGCCCGCATAGCTCTGCAAAGCTCTCTCCAAGCTTCAAACAAGGTAAGCAACGGAGAATCAAATCAGGATTTGAACTGTTCCTTTGTGCATCACCCTGTGAATGAACTAATGGCAGGTTTGTTGTCGACTGCAGATATTTTAATGTGGGCAATGATTTTCTTCCTGCATTTCAGTTCTGCTGAATCCCATGTTATTGTGTAGTGCTTTGTGTTTTGCAGCAAACCTAGTAACAGTGCAGGTATTAAGACTAATGAATTAAACAACTCAAGTCCCTGAATTTTTAAGGCAAAGCTAAGCCAGTGAAGTTCAGTAACCAGTTTGAATTACATTTGAGGTTACATCAATTATTTACATAACTGAGGAAAGCTGTCTGATGAGAAACAACATTCTAGTGCTTTGTGCCTGTCTAGTTGATACGTTAAACTGGTTTCTGGATCCCTTTTATCTGTTGGGTCTTTATGCCCTTGTGATTCCCTCTGTTATTTCCTTCATGTGTCCTTAGATGAACCCATGAACTGACTTGCATCTAAGGATAAATATGTCAGTGGGGTTGATAAAACAAACTCCACACCATTTCTAAACTAAACTCAGTGTTGTTTGAAAGTGGAATTCTGCACCGATTACTTGTCTGCAGATTAGACTGCTATTGGCAAAGCATAGATCAAAGATAAAACTGACCTTTCCCTGTCAGAATGTAAACTCTGTTGGAGCTGCTTGCCTCTGGATTTCAGCATACAGGCTTTTCCTACATAATAGTCACATTCCATAAGAAGACATGATAAGGTGATTGCAATAGAAGTCCTCCTAGACTGTGAGGGAACTAGAACTGCTCTGAAGCTGTTTTGTTTGAGTGTCCTGTTCTTTAAAGCTGGCTCTTGTAACACAAAGAACTTTCTTCAGGTGTACTTTGTTCGTGTGCAGATTGTAGTGAGTGGGTAGAGAAATGCCACTGACAAATTACTTCCTGCGCTAAGCAGCGTCTAAATTTAGCGCTAAGGGAATGGTTTATGAGGTTCAGTAGATGCAAGTGGGGTGGGTTCTCCCAGTGGTAAATGATCCAATGATTTTGTTAGGCTGTTATGTACCTCTGTACTAATTCACACCTCACAATAGGGTGGGGAAAATACACATCACAAATTCCACTGATCCCTTTCCATCCTCAGGAGCTGTCCTGTTAATACCTGCAGAAGCCAAGCATATCTTCAGACTCTTGAGGAAGTCCAGAATCAAATTAATCATCCCTTACAGGAACTTATCACCCTACTACCCACAGTTAGTCCATCTTATTGAGGGCTTTGACCTGGAGTCTGTGGGCCAGAATCCATCGGTTTAGTCACAGTGATTGAAACAACTGAGTTGCAGCCCAACTGGACTTAAAGGTCTGGAAGAAGTCTCTGTCCTGGAGACATCACATATCCTTACTGAGTGCCTCACATGGATGAATGCTTTAGGCTAGACCCATAAAGGAGCAAAGGCAGACAGGAGTGTTACTTGCAGGTAGATAATAGGTAGGACATTTGGTAGCTGAGCTTTCTCTGAGAGCTTTGATATGAAATAACACGTGAATTTTTTTGTGAAAGTGGAATGTCTTCAGAGATAGGGACCAAATACTCTCATCCCAACATGATTTTGTAGTTAAGGTACCATCCTTGGCAGGGAGGTAAGTATGAAACTGCTCAGCCACATGGTGGGAGTTTGGGTCTGCATCTCATTGTCCTGGTGGATGATTTAGTACAGGGACCTGGTTTCCCTGTATAATGATGTGGTAGGTGATACTTGGATTAAAACACAAGCAGAGTGGTGTGTGTGAGACATTCTCCAGCAGGAGCCTGTCAGACTGGGATCTTCAAAGGAGAGAGCCAGGAAAAAGGCTACAGCGATTGCTTGCAGCCTGCCAGTTCTTTCTAATAGGGCTGCAAATGCCTGTCTAATGACATGGAGTCTGTGAAAGATAACTGTAGGTGTAATGGGTTTGTTTGCTTTTTATTGTCCTTTTAGAAGTTGGTTTTAGGCTGTTAGGATCTCAGCCTGAAAACTTCTTACCTGGGAGTAAGTCTTAGTGGGAGTCCTGATTTGTGGAGCAGGAGAAGGCATCACTGCTCAGTGCTGACAGGAGTAACAGTCTGGGGTTTGTCTGAAAGTGAATGTAGGCACCCAGATAAATTGTGCAGAGTACTTTGGAGTGTCTGGGAGTTTGTGAGGTTTGAGGCCTGCTTGATTTAAGTTCTCCTGTTTTTCATCACTCAAGCTCTTCAGGGGCCTGCTGGCCACAAAATGTTTTTTTCTTGGCTTCTGCTGCTAAACTGCACTACCAGGAATGATCAACAAGTTGTTTCCATGTAAGCAATAGTGACCATCACATGAGCAGTGACCCATTTGGCTTCTGGATTGTCAGTGTTACTTAAAGGGTTTTGAAAACCGGACCCCGCAGCCATCTTTGCTGGGTTGAATTGCCTGTGATAGTATGTTGATGCCTGTATCACATAAACCAGGGTTTGGGCAGAATGGTACAGATGGGAGTTCCAAAGTTGCCAACAACTAGAGGGTTATGGCCATGGGCGATTTAAACCCACAGAACCATCACCTGTAGTGTACAAGAAATCTTCAGTGTCTGGAGGAGCTGTCCAGTGCTCCTAAGTAGGTGCTGCTGTGTAATAGTGAGGGAGAACAAACAAACCAAACCCCAGAAAGCAAGCAAAGCTGGGGGTCACTGGGTTAGAACATGCCATGCCACCCCAGCATAGGGAAGGGGTGAGATTTCCACAGAGAACAGATCAATGTGCTGTGGTTAATTGCAATGTGAATGTTGAAAAATAATGCACATGTTCAGGGCTCTGGTTAGTCATTTATAATAAATTAAACAGGAATTAAACAGACTTGGCCAAAAGTCACATTTTTTAAAAAGAAACTCTTCATATTTACTTCACTAGGGTTGATAAGATTTCCCTTTTACAGTGTCTGTGAGTCCTGCTTGACCCTTCAGCACTGACTTCCCCAGTGCAGACAAGGATCATTTTTCTCAGTTTCTATTCCCTGCTAATTACAGGAGAGCCATGGATAAAAGTGAGTTGGTACAGAAAGCCAAGCTGGCTGAGCAGGCCGAACGTTACGATGACATGGCCGCTGCTATGAAGGCTGTCACTGAGCAAGGGCATGAACTGTCCAACGAAGAAAGGAATCTACTCTCGGTTGCCTACAAGAATGTGGTTGGTGCCCGTCGCTCGTCCTGGCGTGTAATTTCCAGCATTGAACAGAAAACAGAGAGGAATGAGAAGAAACAGCAGATGGGAAGAGAATATCGTGAGAAAATTGAGGCTGAATTGCAGGATATCTGCAACGATGTGCTGGTAATAATCCAACTGCAAAAATAACAGTAGTTAGTGCTGCAGGGTTATTCAGGAAGGCTTGAGGAGTTGTACTGGTGCTCAAGACGCTGCAGCACCTTAGAGGAGAATAATTTTGCATAACCACGTACTTCGGTCCCGTTCTAGGTCCCACATAATCTAATTTGTTTTTTAGGGAATTGGCTATAAATGAGTAAACTGTTTGGATAGGAAGAAAGCAAATAAGGCTTGTTGAAGACCCCTAGCAGCTGACTGGGGATCACCATGAGAAGAAATTCAGATCTGGGGCACTGGCATGGATCTTGCTAAAAGCCCTGCTGTTTGAATTACTTCCTCAGTGAGTGCTGATGTCCTGAGGCTTGTTTGGTCCCTTTTCCTTTATGGAGAAGGTGTGTGCTGCTTCCTTCAAGCTGGCTTTGCTATCTCTTTCACTTGAATAAGGGGGATTCTTTTTTACTGCAGTTTGGTTTGGTAAGGATCAGCTGGGCACAGTTGCTAGGTCACTACTGTGAACCTTGCTGAAGGCACGTGTGCTGCTTGAGCCACTGTCCAGCTTTGCAGCTGTGGATAACTTCACTGCTCTTTTTAGGATTTGAATTTGTGGTAGCAAAAGTGACCAGATTTCTGCTCGTGTGTGGTGGACTGACCAAGAGACAGGTTAATCTCTCATCAGTTAGGGTGAGACAGTGTCATACTGGTGCTTTTCACGAACCTGGTTGTGGACTGAGGTTCGCACCACTGTGTTTTAAGGCGAAGCTTTGCTGACTTAAGCCCAGACAGCAGCTAGATTGTGCAGGAGTGGGTTGTGGAAAGCCTCAGCATAGCAAGTTTTGTGCTTTCCAGGGATTAGGTTACAAGTAATTTCTCTTTCTTTTGAGTTGAGACAGCAGTAGGCAAAGCAATTAATGCAGGAGTGTATGTTAAGGCTTCGTTCACATTTTAACAGTTCATGCTTTCCACTGAAGGCGTTACTTCAGGTGTTACTTTTATGACTTGGTAAAAATAAAAGTGCTGTTTCCTCTCTAAGGAACTCCTGGACAAATACCTGATTGTCAATGCCACACAGCCAGAAAGTAAGGTCTTCTATTTGAAAATGAAAGGCGATTACTACAGATACCTCTCAGAAGTGGCATCTGGGGACAATAAGCAAAGTAAGTAGAGATGAAATTGCACGCTCTTCTGGGTGCTGAGCAGAGTAACATACAACAAATACTCGTGGTTTTTTGCTGTAACATGAAGTATTGTTTTCACTGCTCTGCAGTATTGAGGTGGGTGCAGTAGAAGTCAGATTTAGAGAACAACTTCACAGAAGTCAATCGAAGCAACTGACAACCATCAAACCAAACTCTGCTTGCAGCCCCTGACCTGGGTGACAGAATTCCCAAGCATATCTGGCACTGTATAGTTCTTTTGCTGGACAATGTGTATTTTCTCGTGGAAAATGCTTTGTTGCTATAATCTCCCATTTCAACTATGGATTTAGCTTGTGCGTGTTCACTGTCTGCAACCTTTCTGCAGGCAGTTATGGGATAGTGGGTTACTGGGGCCTAAGCCAGTTAATACTGAAATGTTAAAGCTGAACTGTGCCCAAATTCCCAGTTATCTCAGTTCTTGACTTGAAAATGTAGCCTGATGCTGTCCTCCGGCCAATTGTTACTCATTAGCCAGCAAGGCACTGTTGTCTCCTCTGAAACCCCAAACAGCAGCGGAGTTCATGACCTACCTGCTGAATGTTTTCTTCAGCTGAAATAGGTAGTTTGGGTACCTCTTCTTCCCCACATGGTTTTGTCTGGATTTATCATTCAGAACCTGCTACCCCCTCAGCTAGGCGGGAAGCATTTAGTGACAGTACACTCTGACTTAGGCAGAGCTTGTGTTCCTTCAGCCTGGTTGGCGTTTGCTTCGGATACATTGTACATCTCCATTAAAATGTTAAACTACTTTTTGGTATGGCAGAGCTTTATCTGAACAAATATTTCTGCTCTAATAGCTCAGTCAATGGTGGGCTTTTATATCAGAAAGCATTGAGAGAAGCATCTGTGCGTGTGGAATTGTGTGAATTTCTGGCGGCACGATAGTCTAGACCTAGAACATAACAGCTTCCCCCGTGAAGAGCAGTGATGTACTGTGCATTAATGCGTTTGTAATTACTTCTTGCAGCAACGGTAGCAAACTCTCAGCAAGCTTACCAGGAGGCATTTGAAATCAGCAAGAAAGAGATGCAGCCAACACACCCCATTCGACTGGGTTTGGCTTTAAATTTCTCTGTCTTCTACTATGAGATACTAAATTCTCCTGAGAAAGCCTGTAACCTGGCAAAGACGGTAAGCACACTCTTCATCTGACAGATTTTTGTGTTGGCTGAGGAGATGATTGCATGGTTGCAGTAGCACACTATGACAAAGCTGCTTCATATTCCTTAAAAATGCTGTCACCCTCCAGCTGCTGTCATTGTAGCATATTTTCAGGTAAGTTATTCAGCTGCAGCAGCTTAGCTTTAAGCAAAGCTGATTTGCTGGTGCAGAGACAAACTGCTGCTTCTTGTGTCCATGCAAATGTACCTGTGACACATTTGAAAGCACTTAGCTCAATTTAGCACTTCTAAGGGAAATAATTACTTAAATTTGAACCCTTCAGCAAATACGGTGACCATGGTCATAGCCCCGGATGTCCTTGTGGCTCTGTCTGTGTGTTCCCCGATCTGAGGCCAAAAAGAGCTTGGGATAGGTCATCCCCAGATGCTCATTTTTGTCTTAGGCTTCTCCCTGGGATAGGATTGGAGTCTTGTAAATGAAGCTTTTTGAATCTGTGGAAATTATCTGATAGTGACTTGAATAATCATAGAATCTTAGAATGGCCTGGTTTGGAAGGGACCTACATAGGTCACCTTACAGAGTGTGAGGTGGATCTTTGTGTTCTTAACCTGTGCTTTGATGAAGCAGGGTAACAAGAGGTGGTGTTTTGCTGTGTGAGGGACTGCTGCTGTTCCCACTTTTCTTATTACCATGCTTACATCTGTTTGAAACCTGAACGAAGACACTGCACTTGGTGGTGACTCTGGACTCTGACTTGCACATGGGCTTTTGTGTGTCACAGGTCAATGAAGAAGCAGCTTTATTAATCTCTGGTGGAACAGACCTGATTTCTTGTGCTGTTTTGAAAAGAAATCCAAGACCCCACCACCACTGAAAAGCCTTCTCTTCCATTTTGTTGCCTACTGATGTACAAGATGTGTGTATATGTATATATCTCAACTTAGTGGTACCTTTGGCTTTTACTGCCACCATAGACCAATGAGACATTCATGTTTAATGGAAGTATTGCTTTGTAGTGCTGTTCTTAAATGTGGCCTCAAGCTACGTGACTCATTCTTCAGGAAGAGCAAGTGCGCTTGCCTCTTCACTGCTTGGTACTGGCATGGTGCTGCAGCTGTGCTGGGCTTCAGTCCGGGCCATTCCTGAGCACTTCTGTTTTCCCACTGTGTATGGAGTGATCTGGTGCTTACTTTGCTTTAAGTTTCTTGGTGGCAAAGTAGTGGAAGTTTTTATCAGAGAATTGGAATAGTCACGTGGCAGATATGTAAGCTTGGTGTAAGCAGGAGTGAATGGAGAGAGCGGAGTGTGAAAGCGCTTTGTCTTGTTTATTTTCAGGCATTCGATGAAGCGATAGCAGAGCTGGACACGCTGAATGAAGAGTCCTACAAAGACAGCACCCTGATCATGCAGCTGCTTAGGGACAACCTCACTGTAAGTCTGGCGGGGCAAATGGTTGCTCTTTGTGCTGTTGCTCCTTTAGGCTATGGGACTCTCAGAGTGGGACTTGACAACTGAAGGCTTAGGTAGACAGAACTTTTCTGAGGCATGAACTGCTTGTCTTAGCGGTGCTGCTTTTTGTCACCAGACCAATTGGACCTGCTTATTTAAACCAGAAATCCCTTGTTCACTGTAACAAACTCAGCTTTTTTGTAACCCAAAGCTGGTTTTGTCTGGTCTCAGCAGCCAGATTTCAGTTGAGCTTACAGCCTGTTGTGTTGGCTTCTTACTGGTTCTCCTCTGCTTGTATCCCAGTTCATTTTTCTCTAGCATTACTTTCCAGTTCAGCTCCATGTTTTTCCTAGCTGAGAAAATTACATAATCACAGAATGTCAGGGATTGGAAGTGACCTTATAAGATCATCCAGTCTAATCCCCTTGCCAGAGCAGGATCCCCTAGATCAAGTTGCACAGAAAGACGTGCAGACAGGAATTAGACGTCTCCAGAGAAGAAGACTCCACAGCCCCTCTAGGCAGCCCATTCCAGTGCTCTGTCACACTCACCATGAAGCAGTTCTTTCTCATACTGACGTGGAACCTCCTGTGTTCCTCCTGTCACCCATTGCCCCATCATTGGATGTCACTGAGCAGAGCCTGGTTTCATCCTCCTGACACCTGCCCTTTCCTTACTTATAAACATTAATAAGATCACTCCTCAGTCTCCTTTTTTCCAAGCTAAAGGGACCCAGATCCCTCAGCCTTTCCTCATCAGGAAGATGCTTCACTCCCTTCATCATCTTTGTGGCTCTGCACTGCTTCTGCTGATTCTGTTGTCTTCCCTTTCCTGACAACTGCAATTAACTGTGCACTTTTCAGCATCGACATGTTTGTGTTTTCTTACAGCTATGGACGTCGGAAAACCAGGGAGACGAAGGGGATGCTGGGGAGGGAGAGAACTAAGATGTCACGCTTCACTCTGTGTTCAATGTCACCCTGTATCCTACACATATATCCCTTTGTGCGACAAGCAAAAAGAATAGTACATCGACTTTCACAACCTCAACGTAGCAAAAACTGTCTGTGGGGTAAAAAACGGTTGGTTGGTGTTTTGTGTCCTTAAAGCGGAGGTCGGTTATCGGAAATGGCATTGCGGACTTTCCTCTGATGAACCTTTACAGTTAACGATTACCATGTTTATATTTTTAACTGAACACTGTGATTATGGGTTTTGTGATTTGCAATTGACTTTACAAAACTCTCCTTGGTAGAAAAGTTAGACATCAGTTGTGTAACTCTGGTAAGCTTAATTTGGCACCAAAACAGTCGAAGTACAATTCTCTTGTAAAGTTGTACAGAAAGTTATAGAGATTCTATTGTGACGCTGGGGCATGGAAGGAAATCAATGCGACATATGGTATTCCAGATAGTAACACTGCTCTGAATTAGTTGAGCAGGGACACGCTGTAGACATTCATAACAGAGTCCGAGGCACCGCTTTCAGTCAAAAGCTCACTCTGTCAATCCTGTCTTTCTGGTGATGCGGTTTGTTTTGGGGAGGAGGGTAATGGGGAAGTTAGCAGCTTGATTTCCATACTCTTTACGCTGGCAGATAGGTGGGATTTGACTTCTCAAAGAGCTTTCATGCTCATAGGACACGCATGGCAAAGCCCCGTCCCACAGCAATAACTTCGCTAATCACACCTTAGGTACTCATCAGTAGTGAGAGCCCTTGGTTTGCTCCCATGGACTTGCTATAGGAGAAGATTCAATTTTTTGAATGGCCTTATTAGTTTGGATGGTACCATGACGTCATCTGCCACTTGTGCATTGCTTTACTCTTAGGTGAATTGAGGTCTCCATGGTATTTCCCTTTCAAATTGACCCCGAAACTTCTCACATACTCCACCCAGCCATCCCTAAGTTCACTCTAGAGAAACCTGTTCATCCCTGACCCTCTCACCTGTTTGAACTCCATTAAAGCGATTTTGGGGTCCCACATATGTATCATCCTTTCACTGGTGATGGGTAATGTCAGGATGGGGGGTGAGACCTGAACCTGCTCAAGGACAGGTTTCTCACTCAGATGTTGGAGAGCTGCCAGTGCTTCTTGGAGTCTTCAGCACTCGTCTGCCATTGTTTTGGTATTAACCTGGCTCAAATATTTAGGATTTCCCAGTTAATCGTACTGGAATGCAGACTTAAACGTTCGTTAACGCTTGTAGTATTTGAGCTCCAAACGTCCTCACCTCCAACATGTCCCATTAAATAAAACTTAACAGGAGTTGTGCGAATAATGCAGTGGAAAAGATTAGGAAGAGTCACCTGCCAGTCTCGCGGTATCATCGCCCTGCCTTCACATTCCACTTAGCTATAGCATCCATCTGTTTGTCTGTCCATCTGTCTGCTGAAGAGAATTTCATGCACTGATTTTAAAAACTCCCCTCTACTAGCTGAACAAATTGTGCAGTTAATACTTGGCGCTTGATAAATGCAGTAGTGAATGTGGAACCGAGCCTGTCTGTATATCTGGTAGCTCTTTTCGCTTTGTTTTTACTGACCAGTATTCTGCCTACAAGTTTGCTTCTGTGACGGTTCTATTGCCTAGCACACACGTGGTTGTGAGAATAGTATAGCGAAACAGAAAATACCTGGTTATTGATGTACTAGATTTGTGTCTGTCTTTTAAACAGTTCTAGTTTCACCTTACCACAAAAATAATCAGGAAAAGTGTAAAAGAATTCAAAAGTGAATAATAAAAAAAATTTTATCAGTTGCTGGTGTCCAACCCCTTTGTGTGATGGTGGCCACAAATGCTGGACTGTGCAGGTTGATTTATGGTTTCAAATCATCTCCTTACTCCACTCTGCAAAGACTTCTCCACACACCCTCTTGGTGGTGTAGTGGGGAACACTGGTTCTCTTCATTTTTGTTTGAGGTCATACTTTAAAATACAGTCATTGCAGGACCTGAATCAACTGTAAATGTTGGTTTAACTTGCTGTGAGTCACAACATGGTGCCTGGATGTTGAACACTGTACGTGAGCAAAGCCTGGAAAAGCCCTCTTGAGATCCAGGCCAGACCATGACTTAACATCACAATATGGCTAGACCAGGGCACTAAGGGCCACAGCTGGGCTGTCCTTAAAACACCTCTAGGGGTGGGGACTCCACCACTGTCCTGGGCAGTTCATTCCAGGGTCTGATGACCTTTTCCTTGAGGAAGGGCTTCCTAACATCCAACGTAACCCTCCCCTGGCAGCTTCAGGCCCTGCCCTCTCATCCTGGTACTAGCTGCCTCGACAAAGAGCCTGACCCCCACCTGACTACAACCGTCTTGGAGAGTAGAAGGTGCCCCCTGAGTCTCTTCCAGGCTAAACACCCCGAGCTCCCTCAGCCTCTCCTCATCAAGCTTTCCCTTCAGTCCCTTCCCCAGCCTCATTGCTCCTCTGGACCTGCTCAAGCCCCTCAAACTCTTTCTTGAAGGGAGAGGCCCAGAACTGCCCCCAGGACTCAAAGGGAGGCCTCACCAGTGCCCAGTACAGGGGTAGAATGACGTCCCTAGTGCTGCTGGCCATGCTGTTGGTTAGATGTGATGGTTTTACTGCTCAGGGAATCCTGTAAACAGACTTTGGGCTCTTCAATGATCTCAGTGATGGAGGATTACATGTTCTCAAAGGTTACATTATTTTTGGTGTCTGCTCTGATGTCTAATCAGTTGTATTGACCTGATGTAAGGGGTCTCGTTAACACAACTGACAGCTGGAAGTCTTTTGTTAAAGCATATTTATTGGGAAGAAAGCCTCCATTAGTTGCCTTACAAATCACAGTCTGTGCAGATAGATAGTGTAATACCTCAGATACTAAATATAATAATAATATCAGGAGATGTGGTTATCTGTTAAAGATGGAATATGCATATCAAGTATGCATACACACAGCTTAGAAAAATTACTGTTTGTTGAATTTTCTCAATGTGTGGGTTTGGGTACAGAAATGCACCGGGAAATCAGTGCATGACACTGCTGTCTGGAAGGCTGAGGGAGCTGGGTCTCTTTAGCTTGGAGAAAAGGAGACTGAGGGGTGACCTTATGAATGTTTATAAATAGGTGAAAGGTGGGTGTCATGAGGATGGAGCCAGGCTCTTAGTGTCATCTAATGACATTACAAAGGGCAGTGGGTGTGACCTGGAACGTAGGAGGTTCCACATCTATATGAATCATAGAATCACTGGATGATTAGGGATTGGAAGGGACCTCAAAAGATTGTCTAGTCTGATCCCCCTGACACAGCAGGATCACCTAGACCAAGTCACACAGGAACACATCCAGGCGGGTCTTCAATGTCTCCAGTGAAGGAGACTCCGCAGCCTCCCTGGGCAGCCTGTTCCAGTGCTCCAAGTGGAGCACTGTGAACAAGTTCCTTCTCACATTTATGTGGAACCTGCTATGTTCCANGGCAGCACAGTCTGCTGGGGTGTCGGTGACACCTCCCAGTTTTATGTCATCAGCAAACTTGCTCACAGTGCACCCTAATCCCTCATCCAAGTCATCAATGAATAGATTGAGGAGGACTGGTCCCAGCACCGACTGCTGGGGCACTCCACTAGATACAGGCCTCCAACCAGACTCTGTCTCAGTGACCACCACTCTCTGACTTCTGTCCTGCAGCCAGTTCACGATCCACCTCACTACCCAATCAACTAGGCCACACTGCCTCAGTTTGGCTGTGAGGATGCTGTGTGAGACTGTGTCAAATGCCTTATTCAAGTCCAGATAGACCACATCCACTGCTCTGCCATCATCTATCCACCTGGTTATACCCTCATAAAAGGCTATCAGGTTGGTCAAGCATGACTTTCCCTTGGTGAAGGCATGCTGACGGTCCATAATGACCCTCCTGTCCTTGATGTGCATGGAGACAGCCTCTAGAAGGAACTTCTGCACAGTGAGGGTGACAGAGCACTAGAATGGACTTCCCAGGGAGGTTGAGCATTCCATGGGTTTGTTTGTTTATTAAAGACTAGATGAACAGACTTGACTTGTAGTGTTGGGGGATCTGGTTTAGGGGTGAACTTGTAGAGTAGGGTTGATGGTTGGACTTGATGATCCCAAGGGTCTTTTCCAACCTGAATGATTCTGTGATTCTGATTCCAACCCATCACCAGTCATCCTCGCACGAGTACATCCAGTACAGCTGGGGGTGCTCTCTGTGCGTGAAGGTGACCTGTGAGCCCCCGTGTGTCACACAGACAAAAGGCGGGGACATCGGGTGGCTTCTGTCCCCTTAGGGTTTCTGTTGGGTGTCGGAGGAGCTCGCTGTTGCAGTGTCTCATGACGAGCGGAAGGGCTCTGCCGAGCTGCGGGCACGTTCCCGGCTCCTGACGGGATTTGCAGGAGCGGTCAGATCCGAGGGCAGCGCCGACCCCTCCCGCCCCTTCACCGAGCAGGCAGCTGCCACCTGAAGCTCAGGAGACTCAGCTGGGGGGTCTCCGGGGTGGCTGCTGCTCCCCGGCCGAGGTGCTGCTTGGGGCGGGGCCGAACCGCAGCTGGCGGAGGGGNAGGCAGCTGCCACCTGAAGCTCAGGAGACTCAGCTGGGGGGTCTCCGGGGTGGCTGCTGCTCCCCGGCCGAGGTGCTGCTTGGGGCGGGGCCGAACCGCAGCTGGCGGAGGGGGCGGGGGGTGGGGGAGAATAGATGCGGAGGGGTCGTGCGCCAGAGGAGGGCGGAACCGCTCCCACACCGCTGCGGGAAGGGGCGGTCGGTGCTGCTGCCGCTACCGGTTCGTGGAGCGGTGCTGCGCGGTGTGAGTGCGGGCCGGGCATCCTTCCCCGACTGGTGGGGTGTGTCCGGGTCGGGAGAGTCGCTCCACCCCGCTGTTTGCCTTTCCCCTCTGGGCCCGGACCTTTCGTTGCTTCCGGGCACGGGGGCTGCTGCTGGGGCAGACGGGCAAGCGGGGGCTTGGGTTGGCCCCTGGGCGAAGGCTGCTCGATCGGTGGGAGCATCTCTGTGGGGTGTCCGAGCGAGTGTCTGGGGTGCTCTGAGATGGGAGCTTCGGGGCTGAGGCTCAGAGCGCTGCGGGCAGGAGCTTGAGGGCAGAGGTTTGGCTTCACGTACCAGTTTACACCCAGTTAAACCAGTTACACACTGAGCATCAGCTTCCCCGCTTTGGGACCTCGTCAGGGAGCTGAGAAATGGGGAAGGGCTCTCTCGGACCCTGCGTTTGCGGGGCTAAAGGAGAAGATTGCAGGAGGGCTGGTGGGGGGCAAAGCCCGAGGAGCCCACTAGGAGTCTGCTCTGGCTGGGAGCCGCTGAGAAGAGGATGAAATGGGAACCTCGGTGGGGGCCTGTTCACCTTCGGAGGAGTTAAAATTCTTATTTATCTTAGGATTTCTCTTGGGTTTTCAGCATCAAAAGGAGTAATTGGGGACATGTTGGGGAGCCCTTGGGTGTGCTGTGGTGGTGCTGAGCCGATCACCCCAGCTCATCTTTGGGACTTGTATTGAAATGTACCTGAGGTGTTTGGGGACAGCAGGATCCTTGGGGCATCCTGCTGGTAGGAACGGTGCTGTTGTCCCTGCTGTAGTGGGGCCAGTCCTGACTCAGATCTGTGGTTGCTGTATGTGATGCAAAACCTGTTTCTTGCAGCCTCAGGTCTGTCCTCTGCAAAGCTCTGAGCTTTGTGGGTGACCATGAACGCCAGTGGTCCTGGCTACCCATTAGCTTCTCTCTATGTGGGAGACCTCCACCCGGACGTGACTGAAGCCATGCTCTATGAGAAGTTCTCACCTGCTGGGCCCATCATGTCCATCCGTGTCTGTCGGGACGTTGCCACACGCCGCTCACTGGGCTATGCCTACATCAACTTCCAGCAGCCTGCAGATGGTACGTGCTGGTAGTGCAACCCCAAGGAGCTGCCTTGCAATGGGGCTTGGGGAGTGTGAGAGATGAAAGAGCGGGTGGTTGGAAGGGGGGGAGCAGTTGTCTGGTTAGATCCATCAGCTGTTGGGGTTTGGGCAATACTCTGCTGCTGTTGGATTTTGATGGTGACTGCTCCTAGATGGTGATCCACCCTGCTCCCATCACTTCTTGGCAATTGGAGATGATGTGACAGCTGGGCTTTGGGCTGTAGGTGCAGGAAGGTCATGCACAAGAGGCACCTTCCTACCTAAGCTGATGGAGAAGGTTATTAAGACCCCTTCTGCCCTTCTTCAGGGCAGCTTGCTGGCTCATGTCATGAAATGAAGCCCCTCTCCTAGCCAGTGTCACTGTGCTGAAACTGAAAGGTGTTTCATGCAGTTGGGCAGCAAGGATGAGATGTGTTGGGCTAGTTGCCCTGGAGACTAAAATCCTTACTGGGTAAATGAGTTGGGCACCTGCCAAACTGGAGTTTGCAGTGAAATGGATGATCCTGTGGGAGTCAGACATGCTTTGGAGAGGGAGTTGAAAAAAAACCCAAACCGTTAAAGACAAAGGAGTGTTATAGCAGAAGAGAGAACAGTCCCTGCCTGGCACTGCTGCCCATCTCATTCAGGTTAACGGGGCCCTTCCCAAGCAGTAGCCTTGATCCTGTGCCTGGCTCAGCTGCTGTAGAATGCAAATGGATCTCTCTCTGATTCCCTTCTGTCTCCCTTGTCTGTTGCCTTGCCAGCTGAGCGAGCCCTGGACACCATGAACTTTGAGGTGATCAAGGGCCGCCCCATCCGCATCATGTGGTCGCAGAGAGACCCTGGGCTCAGGAAGTCAGGGATTGGAAATGTCTTTATCAAGAACCTGGATGACTCCATTGATAACAAAGCCCTGTACGACACTTTCTCTGCCTTTGGGAACATCCTGTCATGCAAGGTACAGGACAGGGTTGGCTGCAGAGCTGGCCCACATTCAGGGCAACATGTCCCAGCCAGTTGAAATTCACCTTCTTCCTTCACTTTCCATTAACTACCTCTCAGTTCCTACCCACTTTGAAGTCGGAAGGCTCTGCTGTGTTCCCTGTAGGAATTGGAACTTTTCCCCCTGCCCTGCCTTTTTCTCCATCCCTGCACACAACTGCTGTGTGCTGTCTGCTCTTAGCTCAGGGCACCCAAAACAAGGGTCTGGCTCACTTTTTTTTTTCCTTTCCTCTTCACCGCTGTAGGTGGTTTGTGATGAAAACGGATCCCGTGGCTATGGCTTTGTTCACTTTGAGACTCACGAGGCAGCCACTCGGGCCATCGACACCATGAATGGGATGTTGCTCAATGACCGGAAAGTGTAAGTGCAAAGAGCATCTCTTTGGCTCCATGCTTGGCTCTGCTCCTCCCTGGCCTTGGTGCACACTGGGGAGTAACTGCCAGCGCTGCTTGGGCTGCCACTTCCTGCTGCTCTGTATTTTCTCCCTTTTTCTCACTGCCCCTGCTGTGTGCAGCCCCGAGGATCTCCAAGGCAGGGAGTCACTCATGGTTGAGGCTAGTGGCAGTGGGATAGTGGTCTGGAGCTGTTGCTGTGGGCAAGAAAGAAGCCCAGCCCCGGGTTGTGTTTTATTGCTGGGGTTGTAGCCACAGAGCAGAGCTGGTTCTCCATAGTCGCTGTCATCATCAGCTAATCTGAGGAGAAAAGGTTTTACTAGTCTTAAGCCCTTTACTTCCACTGCGTAACCTTGTTCTCTGCATTCCTGTTTGGCCCTGCAGGGGCAACTATCTACCTGTGTGGCTGGGGGCTACCTGGGAGGGAGAGGGCTGGCACCGATGGAATCCTCTGGAGGCTTATGGGGTCTCCTGGAGGGACCTCCCAGCATGGGGCTGTGCTATTTGCTGGCTCTCCCCAGTTCAGCAGTGGCAGGGGAACACCAGTGTGGGACATGCTGAAACCACATGGTGGGTTTGTGGGTGAGCAGAGCATGCCTAGAGGTGATGGGGTCTCTGTTGGCATGTATCCAGGCAGAAGTGCCCATGTCTGTATTCCCTTTGTAGGGGACATGTGGTTTTCGGTCCCTTTTCTTGCTCCCTGCAGGTTTGTTGGCCAATTCAAATCCCGTAAGGAACGTGAGGCTGAGCTCGGGGCTCGGGGGATGGAGTTCACCAATGTCTACATCAAAAACTTTGGGGATGACATGGATGATGACAGACTGAGGGGGATATTCTCCAAGTTTGGTGAGTACAGTTGCTGAAGCCCAGTGTCCTCATGCCTGATAAACTGAAGTTGGGACAATGCCAAAAAACAGCCAGGGAGAGACTTGACTGAGGTACTGAACCCTTCTTTTGAGGGATCTGACTTAAATACTACTTCAACGAAGGCCCAGAGGGCACCCTGCTTCAGACACTTTCCTCTCCTCTTGCAGGAAAGACTCTGAGTGTTAAAGTGATGATGGACAGCACTGGCCGCTCAAAGGGCTTCGGGTTTGTCAACTTTGAGAAACATGAAGAAGCCCAGAAGGCAAGAGGTTCCTCATTGCCCATCTCAGCCCCAAACTTGACTCCTGCTGATGATACCACCTCTCCTTGGTGGGAATCCCACTGGCTTCCTGCTTATGGGGGTGCTGGTGTCGGCAGGGTGCCTGTACTGGGCACTGGTGAGGCCTCCCTCACTGGTACTGGAGGTAGTTCAAGAAAGAGATTGAAGGGCTGGAGTGGATGTAGAGGAGCAGAGAGGCTGGGGAAGGGACTGGAGGGAAAGTCTGATGAGGGGAGGCTGAGGGAGCTGGGGGTGTTTAGCCTGGAGAAGAGGAGATTCAGGGGGGACCTTCTCCCTCTCTCTAACTCCTTGAAGGGAGGTTGTAGTCAGGTGCATATTGGGCTCTTCTGCCAGGCAACTAGCCCCAGGGCAAAAGGGCAGGGTCTGAAGCTGCCAGGGGAGTGTTAGGTTGGATGTAAGGAAGCCCTTTGTCATGGGAAGTGTGATCAGACCCTGGAATTGACTGCCCATAGCAGTGGTGGAATCAACATCCCTGGAGGTGTTTCAGGGAAAGAGGCCTTTGCCCGAGGAGGCCTCTGCCTGTGGTGGGTCTGGACTGGGGAAGTGGGTGAGGAGCGNTGGCTAATGTGATGATGTTAGGTGATGGGCTGTGCTGGATGAGCTCAGAGGGCTTTTCCAGCCTCAATCATTCTGCTTCTGTGACCTGATACAGGGGATCAGGGAGGGAAAGAGGCCTCTGCCTGTGGTGGGTCTGGACTGGGGAGGTGGGTGAGGAGCAGAGCTGTGACTGTTGGCTTCCTGCTGGGCTCAGAACCCTTCCTTGCTCTGGCAGGCGGTGGCTGACATGAATGGGAAGGAGATCAATGGGCGGACAGTGTACGTGGGCCGAGCCCAGAAGAAGCTGGAGCGGCAGAATGAGCTGAAGCGCAAGTTTGAGCAGATCAAGCAGGAGCGAGTGAGGAGGTACCAGGTAAGGGGAGAGTAGAATTGCTCCATCCTGTGGGTTTGCAGCAGGGACGGTCCCGGGTGCCCGGGGTCACTGGGCACTTCAGAGCAGATCGGTGTGCTGGGTGTCTCCTGCAATAACAGATCTGCCCAGGGGTATGTCTTGGGAAGCAGGACCAGGGAAGAGGAGGGATCTGAACCAAAGGTGATGCTGGCAGGGAAACAAGCAGGGCTGCTCCCTTCCAGGAATTGCCATGTTAGTCTGGAAATGAGATGGATTCCTGAGGTTTTGGAGCAGCTCTGTAGGGGTGGTCTGGGTGCCCCCCTCTCTCAGGGTGTCTCACCTCTGTGTGGAGCACAAGCACAGTCCTGGCTCCTCTCTCTGCACATCACTGGTCCCGTGGCAGATCTGGAGAGAGCACATTGCTTGGGGGATGGCCTGTCCTGTGGCTGCGCTGCTGGTGATGCTCCATTTGGGAAGGCTAGTGTAGACTGTGGGAGCCCACAGGCCAAGCTGCTTCTCTGCCTGTTTGCAGGGAGTCAACCTGTATGTGAAGAACCTTGATGATGGAATAGATGATGAGAAGCTGAGGAAGGAATTCTCTCCCTATGGCACCATCACCAGTGCCAAGGTGAGGAACTGGGGCTGTCAGGGGGCTCCTGGGGTCAGCTGGGCGATGCACTCAGCCATGGGAAGAGCATTGGGCTGATCACCCTATTGAGCTGGGATTCCCTGCTGGTGGCTGCAGGTCTTGTGTTGGCCCGCAGTCTGCCATGTTCATTTCCCAAACCTACTGGTTTTGCACAAGCAAATCCTCTTTTTCTGCCAAGAAATTCATCTGTGCAGCCCTGTGTTCCACCCTGGACACATGGGGTGCCTGTGACTGCAGGTCCTATGTGCCCCCCACCCCGTTGTGCTTTGTAGGTGCTGCAGTGATCTGTGCACTTAGCTGTGTTGTTCTAATCCAATTTTAGGTGATGACAGAGAGTGGCCAGAGCAAAGGGTTTGGATTTGTATGTTTTTCCTCCCCGGAAGAGGCTACCAAGGCTGTGACAGAAATGAATGGGCGCATCGTCAGCACCAAACCTCTGTATGTGGCGCTTGCCCAGAGGAAAGAGGAGCGGAAAGCCATTCTCACCAATCAGTACATGCACAGACTGGCCACCATGAGGGCCCTACCTGGTCCTCTCCTGGGCTCCTACCAGGCCACCCCAGGGTACTTCCTACCCCCCATCCCCCAGGTGAGTCCCTGGGCAGCCTGTGTGGGGATCCCAGTTAACTTTGGGCTGGAGGAGGAGGTGGCAGTTGGGCTGAGGAGCAGACCTCAGGTTGTGCAGACCCAGCAGATACTGCTGTGGGGTTTGTGCCAGGCTTCCCAGTGAATGACAGCGTCAAGACGTGCTGAGATGCTGTAAGGATGCAAGTGCTGCAGGCAAAGGGCTGGGGATTTAGTAGCTACCAACTGCCCCTCAGAGGAGGGAACCATAGGAAACTGGTGGGGAGATGTGAATGTGGGGAACAAATCTGTTGAAATGGAGAGAGGGAGAGTGCCAGAGGTGCAGAGGGAGATAAGTGAAGCTCCTGGAGGGTACCCAGGCAGCAGGGCTGGAGGCTGATGGCACACAGCACACCACCGTGGTTCTGGCTTATCTGCTGTGGCAGCCACTTAGATGATCCAGGTTGGATCTGGCTCAGCCTGGCTCCCGAGTCACCCTAGATAATGTGTTCTCCTTCCCTAGCCACAAACCAGACCTGCCTTCTACAGCCCTGGCCCAGTTGTCTCAGTGCGTCCTGCCACTCGCTGGAGTGCGCAGCCCCCCCGGCCGTCCTGTGAGTCAGCCTATCTCTCCCTGGGGCTCTTGGCATGAACTGGGCTCTACTGAGGACTGGAGGTGTCTGAAAGCCCAAAGCATGAAGCCACAAGGAGCTGCTGCCTGGAGCAGGGGTTTGGTGTAGGAGTGATGGTGATGGGCACTGGGGAATGAGACGTGAGGGCTGACCCCAGAGGTGAGAGGTGCTCCTGAGCTTTCTACAGCCACAGTTACAGAGGGAGATGGGGCAGGGAGTGCTTTTGCTATCCAGAAGCTCAGTTAATTCTGCTCCATCTCTGCAGCAGCGTATCCTGGAGCTACCCCTGTCCTGAGAGCTGCTGCCCAGCCCCGACGACTGCTCTCCAACATCAGCACCACATGCCAGGCTTCCACCCAGGTGCCTCGTGTGCCCCACCAGGCCCAGAGAGTGGGTGAGTGGGGAGAGGGTCTAGCTTGGATGTTACCATAGCAGCCGCATGCTGGCGAGGGACCTTGCTGGGAGCTTGGGTCTGCCTCCAGAGAGGGCTTTGTGGGATTTTTTGGTGGGATTTCTCATGGGGCAGTCTGGATGGTGCCCTGTGACACAATGGCACTGGAGCAATGTGTGTGCTAAGTGTGTGATTTCTGTGGGAGATTGTGCTCTTTCAGGCAATGGGATGGGTCTGCTTACTGGTCCTGTTGGCTGCTGCTCCTTGACTCTGTTTGTTGAAGTTGATGGTGCAGCCATAACACTGAAAGCTCAGTGCTCCAGCTGAGGTGGAGGTTGGGAAAGGACCTCTTGGGTAGGAGGTTCTAACAGGCTGTGGCTGAACCACTGCCAAGGCTAAATCTCCAGTAAAACCCTTATGTTTAATGTGTTTTGGACCTGTGGTTGTGACCCAAATCTTACTGGGCATCTCAGTGCCTGGTTGTGCTGTCCCTGTTTCCCATGGTGTCCCCTCCACCTTGCCAGCAGGACAAGGCTGTTTCTCCTGCAGGGCTGGTGGGGGTTGATGAAGCTGCTATGCTGGATGTGATGCCCAGAGCACTTCTTGCTTTGAGACTGCTCTGACCTCGTGTCTGTCCTGTCACTCCATCTCTTGTGACTAAGGAAGGGGATGGTGCTCGCAGAGGCTTGAGGCAGTCCTGCCTGAGACAGTCTTTTTGAGGAGAGGCTGACGCAGAGCATGGTGGGAGGTCTCCACATGGGGAGTAGGTGAAGGTCTGATAGCCTCCAAAACAAAACTGAGTGATAGGGCAGCACCAACCTACAATCCTCCCAGCTTGGTAGGATTTAGCCCAAGGCCATCTTTGCTGTTGGGTGTCCCATTGCTATAGTGAGCAGGGGGACCAGGAGGGCTTCTTTTGCTTGTCCCCTCGTTCCTCTGCCCTCACCTTCCTACAGGAGGGGAACTGGGGGCCAGGGGCACTTGCTCTTGCAGCCCACCTCCTCAGTGCTGTCCCAGTGCCTTGGCTGCTGAAACAGGTGGGTGTTTCTGGAGGAGGAACAGGGAGGCATTGGATGCCTTTGCCAGCTCCTGTACTTGTGCACAGGGGCTGCTGTGAGCCCATGGGGTGTTCTTTTAGTTGGACCACTGAACCCACTGCTTGACAGTCACTGTCAGCAGCCAGTTGGCCACTGGTTGACCAAACTGCTCTGGTGGCTTCAGCCTTATGCATTTAGTGATTCCTCCTTACAAATGTTCCCATCCTCGTTGCAGCCAACGTTGGGACACAGACGATCAGTGCTCGGGTGCCCTCTTCACCCACCGTGTCGCGGGGTGCCCCGCAGTACAAGTTCTCCTCCACTGTCAGGAATGTCCAGCCAATGGGGCCGGTGCCACCCGTGTTGACCCCGCAGGTAACTGGCGCCTGGCTCTGCACAGTCTGTGCAATGTGCACCAGCTCTGTTCCTGCTCTGAGGTGATGTGGCTGCTGACACGAGGCAGCCTCATGGCCCTGTTTGTGGCTGCTGCTACAGGGACCTTTCCTAGGGGGCTGCTGGGGTAACTGGGGCTACAGATCCAGTAGCCACACAGCTGTGATAGCGGACTCCAGCTTCCCTGGCAGCTGCTGTCTGGTGATGCCTGGGGCTNGGGGGGGGGGGCAAGCTGGGTAATTCATGAGCCACTTCCAGTCTGACTGCGCTCTTCTGGTTCTACTCAGGTGGGAGAGCCTGCTGTGCACCTCCAGGGGCAGGAGCCACTGACAGCTTCCATGCTGGCTGCAGCCCCACCGCAGGAGCAAAAGCAAATGATAGGTGGGTGCCCTGGCAGCTCCTCTAGAGTGGGTGCAGTTCTAGGGCTGTGTGCCTATGAGGGCACATGGGCTTGCAGGAAGAACTTGGCTGCTAGGAGAAGCTTTATGCTTTTGGGGCAGTTGTTCTGATATGCTGCTTAAAAATAAACAAGTCACTGGTGGGGGGAGGGGGTTGGGAGGGCACAGAGCAGCAGAACACTCTCTGGCTGTGTCTGCTGCCTGGCAAAGCTCTACAGAAGAGGCAGAGCCCTGTCCTGCCAGGCTGCAGTGGGGTGTGTGCCGGTCCCCTGAGCTCTGAACCACTCTGTGCTGCTGCTTTCAGGGACTGCTGAGCACTTGGTGGCCAGAGTGGTTTGGGTCAGCTCTACTGTCACAGTCTTTGGGCACTGGGTATTCTGGTGTCCTACTAGTGGAGCAGATGGTGCCTGTGGCATGGGAGGAGGTGTCGCCTGCTCTGCTGCAGGGAGGGTGAAAGCACAGCAGGTCATGGACCAGCTCTCACCCACCCAGGAGGACGTTGCTGCTGCAGAAAAGCAGGTCCCTTCACCTGCAGATTGCTAGGGAGTCCATGATCAGTGCTTTCTGTGAATCCCAGTGTCCTAGTCCCATGACCAGCAGCTTCCTGACCTGTGCTGTGAACTGCTGGAGCAGGTTTGCTTAGGAGCAGTGTTGTTTTTTCCACCAGTCACCATCCTCACGTCTTTTTCCAGTTGAAAGGACAGAGGTGGGAGGGCAAGAGGGCTTGCACTGGGTTTGAAGGGTTTGAAGGTCCTGAAGGTGATGCACAGTGATGATACCCTGGTGTTTGGAGCAGGTGAGCGCCTGTACCCGCTGATCCACACACTGCACCCCTCTCTGGCTGGTAAGATCACTGGGATGCTGCTGGAGATTGACAACTCTGAGCTGCTGCTGCTCCTTGAGTCCCCTGACTCCCTGCACTCCAAGGTAGGAGGCTGAGTGCCCAAAGGAATTGCATCCCAAAGGGCTGGTGACCTGCTGCTGCAAAGGAAGGCGATTGTAGCTCTGAAGATGGGCTAAGGGTTTTCATAGCTGTGGGAAGAGCAAGTTGCTGCTTTTTTTGAAGTGCAAAATGAGCAGATGGGCAGGTGGCACTGCACCCAGTGCCTGACTGCCTGCTCAGCTTCAGAAGGAAAAGCCCTGGACAGCCCCACAAAAGCCTGGGCCAGGCTCTGGAGGAATGGGGGGGATGGGTGTTGCTCATCAGAAGGAGATGGCGAGATGCTTCATCCTGTGAACAGAAGCCAGACAAACGCTGCCCCTGCAGCATTACTTCCGTTCCCTCCTTAAACTCAGTGACTATTTAGCTTTGGTTGCCATCAAATCAGTTGCAGTGAATTTACTGCATCTCCTTGAGGCTCCTTGGAGACAGGATTCACTTTCACCCTCTCATTGGTATTTTTCTGGAAGAGCCTGGGATCTGCTGAATGGTCTCCATAGCCCCAGCTATGGAGAAGTCTGGTTTCCCTCAGGCAAGCTCTGACTCCTATGGAAAAAGAGATGTCCCAGCAGGTCACAGAATCATAGAATGTCAGGGGTTGGAAGGGACCTCTAGAGATCATTCAGTCCAATCCCCTGCTAGAGCAGGATCCCCTAGATCAGGTCACACTGGACTGTGTCTAAGTGGGTCTTGAAAGTCTCCATAGCAGGAGACTCTACAACCTTTCTGAGCAGCCTGTCCCAGGGCTCTGTCACTCTCAAAGGAAAGAAGTTTCTCCTCATGTTGAGGTGGAACCTTCTATGTTCAAGTGTCCCTAGGGCAGAGACAGATGAGGTCTTTGGGTTCCTTGGTCTCCTGCAGAAGCAGCAGCTTTTAATAACAAAAATAATAATAAAATTCAAGTCCTGTATCTCTTGGAAGTGGGTCAGCATGAGGTGAGAGCAAGACCTAGAACATTATTCCCTGTGCAGTGAGCTCCCGCATGGGAGCAACTCAGCCTCTGCCATCCCTGTGCTCTGTGCTGCAGATTGAGGAGGCAGTTGCGGTGCTCCAGGCCCACCAGGCTTCCGAGACGTCACACAAGAGCGGTGCCACAGCTTTCCTGCAATGACCCTGGGTAGGCATCGGCGTCTGTGCTATGTTCCAGTCTCTGGGTTCTAGCTCAAACTGGGGGTTTGGTTTCTTGTCTGGACCAAGCAAGACTTCATGAAGAACACTGGTTCCTTTGGCTGTAATACTCAGTTTCTGGAATTGTATCCTCTCTTCCATTGCTGGAGAGACCTGCTTCAGTGGAGGGTTTCAGTGTTGATGAAGACAAGGATTGTACAACCAGAAAGGAAGACTGGAAGGACCTCACTTTGCAGTAGATCTAGTGAGGGCCAGCAGCAGCTCTGCTTGAGCTTCCCAGTGGATTTTTTGCAGAACGTTGTCAGTAGGTACCATCCAACTTGTAGCAGGCCTGAGAGCTGGTCCTGGGGCTGGGGCAGACAGATGAACCACTAGTGCAGAGCCTTTTGGAGATATTTTTGTGACTTGTGATCTCAAGAAAACTGTTAATTCAGGTTCAGGTGAATTTCTTCTTTCAAACAAGCTGCTTAAGATGGCAGAAATGTCACACACTGAGTGTTCCTGGGTGGTTTTGCTCCAAGAATCTTTCTTGGAGCTTTTTGAAAATTTAATCTGTGGGTTCTTTGTTTCTCATTTGACTTCAGGACTGAGAACCAGCCCTGAGAACATTGCCTTTGCAAACCAGCAACAGATCTGCTGTGCTTTTGGAATTGTCTGTGCTCCAGCTTGTCTCCAGTGCCCCATTCTCTGTTTCTCAGTGTGTATTGTGAACCATGTGGAATTGCCTCCTCCTGCACCTGTGAAAAAATGCCTCCCATTCATTGTCACCACTGACAGCCTCTCATGAAACATAGTGTGGAACCTAGCCTGGTTCAGTTGCCCAGGAAATGGGCAGCAAGTGCTGATGAATCACCATTTCTAGTGAATGTCTTGGGTTCTGTAGTTTTATTTCTTCCCGTATCTGACACTTAATAAAGAGCTAATGCTTCCACACCCAACCTGTGGGCTGGTTCTCTCTGCAGAAAGAAATGCATTCTTATGTTTCATGCAGGTGGGGAAGGATGGACTTCCTGCCATCCTGAGGATGGTCCATCCTGCTGTAACTGTTGTTTGAAGCTTGTGGAGCTAGTGAGGCAGCAGTCCTGAGGGCTGACAGGAAGGGTCAGATAGGATTAAATGAACAAAATGCCAAACAATAAACTCTCTCCTGGTTTTTCCAGACTCTCAAGGAGGGTGGCTTTAAGCAAATTTCATACCAGCTGCCAGACTTTCATCTTTCCTAGCTAGCTGGAGTTGATGTTCTTTGAAAAGTCATAATCTTCCCATGGCTTTCCTTCTGTAATGGACTTGTGCTCCTGGCAGGAGTTCCTGCCACAGAGTGTCTTGCACTGGTCACCACACTGTGTGTGTCTGTGGGGTACAAGACCCAGCTTTTGAGGTATCATGGAATAAATCAAAAGCTGTTTCTCCACTATATGTTCCTGATGGGCTCCAACACATTCTGAACTGCACATTCCACTGGCACTTGCCCTGCTCGCAGGAGTAGCTGGGACCTGTTACTGCTGTGTTGTGCTCCCTGGGCCTCTTCCAGAGCACTTAGCTCTTGTCCTGCCCTTGGTGCTCTGCTCTTCCTAGTTAAGAGAAAGGAATTCCAGTCCCTAGATGTCCCTCAGTACTTGAGGTGCCCTGACTTTCTTTGCTTGCTTCCTTGAGGTGACAGGAACACCTGTCAATCAGCACCACCTACCTTCTTTCTGACTTGTGCTGCCATCTGACTCTCCCCTCTATGCTGTCTCATCCTCTTACTCCTGCTCACTTCTGACTCATCCCTCCCACCTCTTGTTTTCCTTCCAGCATCTTAACAGAATCACTTGCACATTTGCTCTTGCGTGGTGTCTGCTTTGCCCAGCTGGGACTCTTCCCTAAGGCTTCTTATCATCCCTTTTGCTTGTCTTTGTTGTGCCAGTTCTTCCTCTGACCTCCTCAAATATTTCTTTTACTCTTTGTGAGTGCCTCAGCCTGAACTGGGCACATTAGAGATATACTGGGCACAGTAGAGATATACTTTTCCCAGTGCTGCTCACAAATGGCACTTGATAATAGATGGGACACTCGTTCAAGCTTTACGTGGATCCCATATGTTACACAGATTATTTTTCCCCAAACTGTAATAGGCCTGAAACTTGACTGCTTTGCCCTTGAAGAGAAAGTGTCTGCTGGTGTAAGTGTAAGGCACAGGAGGAGCAGGAACAGAGCTGTACAGGTGAATTTGATTCTGCTGTTGGCTAATTTGGTCACAACCCTTTTTCCAGTGTAACAGGGCAGTTCAGGTGGGTTGTGACGCCACTAGTGGCTGGAGGAGACAGCTGAGGGAGCCAAGAATGCAGGGACATCAATGTAACCTATGAGAGGATGTGAACAACGACCGGGGTCTTTAAAATAGATACCAGGAAAGGGGGGAGCTTGGGTCTCCACATGTACTGGAGGGCACTGGAAAGTTTTCAGAGTAACTCCCTAGCTGAAGTCCTCAAGCAAGTCTAAGGCTTTAGAGAGGTGAGGCAGGAACAGCAATGCAAATTGAAGCTGGAGGCTGCAGTCTAGAACTGGCTTTTGAAAAGGGTGCTTCTGGCAAATACTCTCTAGCAAATACTCTCTAGCTGCCCAACGGGATAGACTCATTGAATAGTTTAAGTTGGAAGGGACCTCAGATCATCCAGTCCCAACCCCCTGCCATGGGCAGTAATACCAGGTTGCCCAGAGCCCCGTCCAGCATGGCCTTGAACACTGCCAGGAATGGAGTAGTCACAACCTCCTTGGGCAACCTGTTCCAGGGCCTCAGCACCCTCAGAGTAAGAAGTATCTTTGTAAGATCTAATCTAGATCTCTCCACTTTCAGTTTGAAACCATCTCCTTTGTTCCATCACTAGCGTTCCTCCTAAAAAGTCCCTCTCCAGCTTTCCACTAGCCCCCTTCAGGCACTGGAAGCTGTTCTGAGGTCCTGTTAGAACAGAAGAGGAAGATAAGAGCAGAAGTGACCCTGAGCTTGAAACTGTCTTGTTGCTATGCTTGAGCTTTGTCTAGCTGGTGGTGTGGATATCTGCCTCTACAGATAAGAGCAGCGCTGTTGAAAGGATGGCTCCTACCTAAGCAAAGTCAGGCTCATGCCTGTATTCCGTGACCATCCCCTGTTTATGTGTGCGTCAAGAGTTGGCTGCAGGATTAATGGAGCCATTTGGAAATGGCAGTGGAGTGAATGAGGCAGTTTGTGCCCCACAGAGACTTGCTTCAAACCCTGAGTACAGCCATGATTTCCAAGTTCAGCCCAGGGATACCCTTGCTGAAACATTGACTGCTGGGAAAAGTAAGGTAGGAAACAAAGATAGCTGATGGGCAAGATTCTTTCTTGTGGTCTTCAAGTTGTCTCAGGTCCTGTGTTGTCCAGCATCTTTACTTGCTAGATGAAGCAGTGTGCAAGGCTCAGAAATGGTGAGAAACTCTGACCTCTGGTCACTATCTGATTGAGCAGGGCACTGTACAGGAGTGTTTGAGGTCCTGACAAACAGGTGGGATAATATAAAATAAGTGGTTGTGAGTGCTCTAGTTACCCTGTATAAAAAAAAAATAAAATAATCACAGAATCACAACTTTGAAGTAAAAATAAACATCGCTTTAATGAGAATTGGTTTAACAGTTTGTACAACAACTGCAAACATCTAACATTTTAAGTTGGTACTATTGATACAAGATAAAGATCAAGAAGTACAAACAAGCATTGAAGGAGTAAGCCAGCGCTCAGCTGGGATGTTGCTGCTTACCTTCCTCCCTGAATCACCCCACAGTAACTGTTCCAAAAGGCACAGAGGAGCTCAAGTGGTTTGGGTTAAGAAAAAAAAGAAAACTCCCACCCCACAAAAATCCCCAAGCCCCCAGAATCTGAAAGCAGTAGTGCACAGTGTTAACAAGGCAGGCTCAGCTTGTTGCTGTCTCTTAAATATGCAGAATAATTAAAAGATGCTACTGTAAACATCTGCCCAGCCATACTAAGCAGCAGAAACTCAGCTGAGGGTCAACAGATAACGGAGTGGGAGAGGGAAAGAACTCGGCCCTGTGCAAGTGACTGTGCCTCTGTCACAAGAATGGTATGTGGTACAAAGGTAGCTACAGCAGCTCCTGCAGTGACCTTGCGGGAGTAAGAGCAGCAAATGCAGCAAAACTGGTGCTTGAATAAGGACAAGGAAAAGCTCTTTGGCTTTTCAGAAAGAGAACAGCCACTTCACATGCATCTCAGCCAACGGAGAAAAAAGACCCTGAGGCAAATGGTTACAGGCAAGCTGACTTCAACCAGGGAAGTTAACTTCTGTGCCTCTTGGGGAGGGGCATTAAACCCATGAATGATGATAGAGCCAGATAACAGAGTTTGACACAGACTCTGTCTTAACATTCATTGTGCTGGCAAAGAACCTGTTACATCTGAGCAGCAGTGCAAGATAGATTTCAGTACCAATCTTGATTAAGGTTGGTCCCTGAAACAGAGACAGAAAAAAGCTTTCTTCTGCAGTAGAAAACAGCTCTCCTTGTTGCTTGGTTACTCTAGGCTCTCTTCAGTTCTTGGAGTAGTCTCAGTGCAGCTGTGTTCTTTGGTTCAATTTTCAACAAGCTGTTGATATCAGCAATACTTGATTTGTAATCCTAGAAAGACAATAGTTTTAGTGTTGGTGTTTTAAAAAGGCAGTCTGAGGCTGCAGAATTACTACTTAGCAACAGATGCAAAGGCAATGCAGCTCAGCCCATGACTCCTGCTACACTAGGGCTGAGAAGACACTAGTGGGCTCAGGGTCCAACAGCAATGCAATCTGTTGTCCGATACTACCTACAGAATCTCTCCTCAGGCACAAAGATAAAGCTCAACACACTGCATAGCTGCTTTTGGCTTCTCTAGAAGCAGGACTTGATGCTGACAAACTTGAGAGATCTGAACTGCAAATACTGATATGAAAGAAAATCCCTCTCAGCCCAGACAGGTGTCTGATGGCAGATGTTGTCTAGCATAGGAACAAGGTCTAAAGGGCTTTGCTGGCCTTGATCGTGCACAAGTAAGCTTGCAGTTCTAGTCTGGAAGTGTTGAAGAAACTCCTGACTTACCTTCAGTTCTTTAAGTGCTTGAGCCCGTCTGTAGAGTGCCTTAACGTTTTTAGGGTCCAACCTCAGAGCTTCTGTGCAGTCCTGTGCTACCTCCTTGTACTGCTTCAGAGCCAGGTAACATAGAGCTCTGCAAAACACCTGCTTAGAAACCTCTGCCTAAATGCAGCATCTGCTGCTGCAACACCCATAGATGTCAGCCAACCCCAGAGCAGCACAAAGCTGCACTCAAAAACCCACTCTTCATCCTCACGTTAAGTCATCTTACTTCCTGAAGATCAAATTTGTTTCACTTAAAATGTGGGGAAAAAAAGGGCAAGTTTTAAGTGGGGAAAGAGTAGATTTTTAGAGCAACCTGTCCTAAATCTAAGAGCCTGCACAGCAAGGATGCAAGTTCCTACCTACAGCAGTCCAGAATCTGCCCTGCTTGCTGCAATTGCCTTAGTAGTACCTGGAGTCTGCAGTGTGTGGGTTATGGGGCAGCAGACACTACTCACAGTACTCAAAGTCCTGGCAGACAAGCATTAAAAGGAGAAATCCCTGTAGCCCTGAGCAGGCTGTCTGCAAGGGCATCTGCAGTACCTGATCAAAGAATGCAATACAACATCCAGGGAAGGCTGCACTTGGGGCAAATGTGTGGGTGGTGTGGTTTTATTCACTTGTTTGGGAGCAAACCATAGCCAGCTCTGTCAGAAGAGTGAGTTTTATAAAGGGCAGAGAACAGAGTAGTACCTGTTGGTGTAAGTGGCACATTCCTGGTTGAGCTTTAAACTCTCACTGTACTTCTCAACTGCTTTTTTATGGTGTCCTTTCTTTACAAGTTCATTTCCTTCTTCCTTCAAAGTTCGAGCTCTCTCCATGCCAGCAGCAGACTGGCCTGGAAACAGGGTGAAAGAAGACAGGATACTGTAAAACTGGCAAGATCAGCACAGCCTCTCCCCATACCAGAGGCGAGACACACAGACATCAAAGGATCCAGAATCAAACAAAAAGGCTGTGGCAGAAACAGACACAGGTTTCTCCAGGCCTCAGCCCCAGTTGCAGACATGCCAAGCAGGCATGGCAGCGGTCTTGTTTATCTCCCTCCTGAGCTACAGGATTCTGTGCCCAGTCCAAGGGCACACTCTCACCTGGTTCTCCCCTCAGTGCAGTCTTGGGAGGAGCATTTGCCTTGGAGTCTCCAGCAGAAGGAGCATTCCACCTTGTCTGGGCAGAAATGGGGACTGAGGGGATTGGCGGGAGCTTCTGGCGCCAGTTCATGCCATCCTTCTCCAGCAGGGCTTTAGTCATCCTGGAAGAGACGGTTCACCGTCCATGTGATAGAAGAGACAGTTGCCCCTTGCCCCATCTGTTGGCTGGGTGGGCCATGCAGTAGCCAGTAGGGTTCCTTTTTAACATGGTTTATGCATCAAGGCCAGCATCTCTCCACTAATCCCTTTACACGCACATAAAGTTCCTTCTACAGGCAGGATATTAACGAAGAGACCTTTTTCATATCAGCAGGGCTAAGAATATCATAGAATGAGGGCAAAGACTGTCATTGGTCATGCTCACAAGAGATGTACATGTCACTCCTCAGTCTAGCAAGTGATGAAGCAAAGAAGAGGAAAGGATTAAAGCAGCCTGTAAGTCCAGTCAGTGTAGAGAGACTCAAAGCACAGGGTGCTGCAATTCATAGTTCACAATCACAGAATGTCAGGGGTTGGAAGGGACCTCTAAAAATGATCAAGAACAACCCCCCTGTCAAAGCAGGATCCCCTAAATCAGGTCACACAGGGCTGCTCCAGATGGGTTTGAAAGTCTCCAGAGCAAGAGACTCCACAACCTCTCTGGCAGTGTGTCCAGGGCTCTCAAGGTAAAGTTTTTTGTGTGTTTATATGGAATCTCCTGGGCTAGCTGATTATTTCCTTTAAACCAGGCCCTGAGCAAAGCAGAAAGAGCCCCAGGGCCTCATTTTCCAGTCCTCAGCTGGCATCTCAGAAAGAGCTAAGAGTGGTATAAAGAGAGCCGTGAAGCATGAGAGGACTCAGTTGCTTCTTTCATGTGCTGGGGCCCAGCCCACTGGCAAGAGCAGCGAACCGAGCTGCGGCGTTCTAGAATGTCCTCTACCCGTTACCTGTTCACACCGTCGTGGGCCGCCTGTACCGAGCAGTCCACCTGCAGCACCGTCTTGTAGTCCACATAAGCCAGCCCGTACCGCTCCAGGGCCTCGTAGGCCGCGGCCCGCCTCAGCAGGGGTTTGACCGCGAACGGCACCAACTCCAGGGCTCTGCTGGGGCAGAGGAGCAACCGTCAGTGGAAGGCAAGGTCCGGCCCGACTCAGACCAGCCTCGTCGGGGAGACCGAGCAAATGGGCCCCGCCGGGACCTCTCGGGCCGCGCTGGCCCTCCTCACCCGGTGCAGTCGGCGATGCAGAGGCTGCAGGCGCCATCCTTGAGGTGGCAGGCGGCGCGGTTGGCCAGCAGCGCGCTGCGCTCCGCCGCGACATCCTCCCCTGCGACGGGAACACATGGGACAGGGGGTCAAGCCCCGACCGCAACCCCGGTACCGGTACCGACCCCAGCCCCGGCCCCGCCGTACCCGCGTCCTCCAGCAGCTGCAGCGCGCGTGTGTAGAGCGTGGCGGCCGCCCCGTACTGGCCGCAGCGGAACTGCTCGTTACCCGCTAGGCGCAGCCCCTCTGCGCTGGAGATGGGCCCCATCACGCCGCCACCGTGCTGGGGGAAGGCCACACCCCTTTCTACCGGCGGGGCGGGGCTGGGTCAGGCCACGCTCCTCCCGCCGCCGCCGAGAGGGAAGTCCACACCCCTCTCGCTGCCGCCGGGGCGGGGCCGTGGCCGGGCCTTGCCCGGTGACTTCCGGCGGGAGCGGAAGCGATGGCTGCCGTGGAGGGGTAAGGTGGCTACTGACCGACAGACAGAGGCACCGGCAGCCGCCCCGCAGCGCCATGGAGACGGTGCAGCTGCGGAACCCGCGCCGGTGAGCTAGTTTGGGCGGGGGGGAGCAGTGGCAAGCGGGGCGGTACTGGGGCTGCTGTGGCTGCTGTGGCTGTGGAGCCCCCGGTGACCCGCCCGTTCCTCCCGCCTTTCGTTGGGCGGGTTCGCTGTGGGGCCGTTACGCGATGAGGGCCACCGAGGGCTACCGGGGCGAGCTGTGGGCGTGAACCTGCGCTGCAGGAATGAGGAATTTGATGCAAAACCTGTCACTGTCTCCTTGTTGTGGTTGGATGGCTGAAAACTTGCCCTCTCCTTATTTTTTTACTTTCCCGTTCCCGCCCCCCCGCTTCCCTTTCCCCCCTCCCTTTTCCTTTTCTCCCCCGTCCATCCCCCCTCCCCTCCTTTCCCTTTTTTCTCCCCCCCTTTACCTTTTATTTCCTTTTGCCTTCTCTTTGTTTTCTTTTTATCTCCTCCACGTTTTAAAATAGCATATTAACATCATTTATGAGTTTATTCATAAATGTAAGCACTTACGCATTTCAACTTCAGCAAGAAGAACCTGCCTCTGCATCTCCACTTCTTGACCTCCTTGGTCAAGAATGGTGCTGTCTGGCAGCAACAATACCTTATGTATTTTAATACATTTGTTTTCCTCTCTTCTCCCCTTCACACACCTTCCTCCATCTCCATTTCACTAGGACCAGTAGCAGTCTGCTGGTTAACTTTCCTTGGGAATGGTGGCTCGTGTGGCCACCATTACATCTATTTTTATTTTCCCCTTTTCTCTCCCACGGCTGTCCCTCCCCATTTTCAGGAGGCCTAGTACCGTTGTTAACACTTATCTCTGCAGGGAGGGCAGCAACTGCATTTCACCACTTCCTGCCTCTGCTTCTGTACAGCGTTTCCTTTGCTTCAGGAAGCCCTTGTGTACCCTCCACACGCCAGCTGCCCCTCCACTGTGACTTCGTACACAAACAGATCAGCCAGGGATCCATCAGCACTTTCACGCTCTGTTCCTATCAAAATTAGACTGATTTCATATCAAAATTAGCGAGTCTGTGGCCAGAGCTGTTATCTTCGATGGGAGCAGTAGGTAGAAGTTTGCAGTCGCAGGTGACCATGCATATTTCATTTCTAATTTCTGCCTGCCCTGAGACCAGGGAGTTCTGAAATGACCAGATTAATAACTCTCTGTGTTGTGAAAACTCATTTGACTCAGTTTGGGAAGCTTGGGGGGTTTTGGGATGGTTTTTTGAGGGTGTTTAGTTGTTTCAGGTATTTTTGTAGTTGTTGTGGAAATGAAAGAGCATTTGTTTGTGGGCTACCTGGTACTGTTCGTTTGGTAGTGAAGTACTTTGGTTTCAGAACTTTGTTTTATATAATCCTTTGCTCTTTCAGGAGGTTTCTTGGGAAACTGCTCTCCCATGTGGTAGAAGTGGACTAGAAGAAATCTATTTGATCTTGTTGCTTCATGTACAGAACCTCTCTCAAAGTTGTGCTAGGGGAAGGGCGAAGGATCACAGTACAGAGTGTGGCTTTGTTTGATTGTTTTCCCTAGGAAGTATTGCAGCTGACTTTTACTAGCAAAGCATTTAATAGAGGGATGGACCAAGCAGCTTTTCGCCTTGAAGTCCGATTCCCGTTTCCTTTCCTTTATTTTTTCCCCCCTGTTAGAATTTTCCTAGAAAATGTCCAGGGCCACAGGGTCAGGATCTGAACTTCTGATGTTGAAAATGTAGAAGTAAGGTTAGTTCCTCCCGACAGATGTATTCCACATGTGCTCTGTTCCCTTCTGTGTGGCCTTACTCTGTACTTCTGGGTAAGTTACTGCAGCAGACATGGTCAGTAGCTGCAGGGCTCTGCAGCACTGTGTTGGGATTTGACCACTGGCATAGAGATCCTGAAATGTTTCTGCCAAGAAGAGCCAGATCATATTCTGTCCTCTCATTACCAGTTGTCTTGCTGTTGGATATTAATGTTCAGTCTCCTAGTCAGGTGAAATCACTTGCTTCATAACCAGTTTACTTTATGCTAAGTCTTGTGTTTGTTTGGGCAGTGAATTCTGTTTCAGCAAAACCCCAAATGCCATGAACTGGGATGTAGTAGTTGTTCTGTTCTTACACATACAGGCAGCTGAAGAAGTTAGATGAAGACAGTCTAACCAAACAACCTGAAGAAGTGTTTGATGTGTTGGAGAAGCTCGGGGAAGGGTATGTGTTCCCTCTGGTGTGCTCTAAGGACTAATCTCTGTAATGGGTGCATGTTCAGTACTTTGATTTTTACTTTTGTCATGATCTTGTAACTAGTTAATAACAGAAAATAGAGTTTTTTCCTAAGAATGCCAAATCTGAATCTAACTTGTTGCTCACAGCTCGGCGATAGGGAGTTAAAACACAGTTGAAAAATGCCACTCTGGAGCTGATAAGGGTTTGTGAAAACCAGAGGGATTTTGTAGTTCTTCCTCGTGTCTCTTGCAGAAGATCCATGTGTTGGAAATGAGCTTCTATTATATCATGCCTCTTGGTTAGGCAAAACCACCCAGGAACGCTCAGTGTGTGACATTTCTGCCACCTTAAGCAGCTTGTTTGAAAGAACTGAGCTGTAAATCTACCAGGCTGCTGTAAGAAAAGAAGCTGGAAATCAGACAGGTAATACCTGATGAGAACAAGAAAACCTCTGTGACCAGAGCTGCAGTTCTTGCTGGTGCTTATACTGCAGAGAGAGAGAGAGAAGGATGTTTGGATTTGGATAGAAAGCTCTTGCAGAGCTACGGGCGATGTAATGGTGGTTGGCTCCTTTCTGACCCTCTCAGTGCACTGTCACTTATTTGTGTTATTAGAGCATTTAAAAGCTGCTGGATTATTATTCACATTAAAATACTTCTAGCAAGAGGAGAGTTTATTTCTTCCTGATATGTGCATGTGCAAAAGGCAAAACACTAACAGTTGTGTTTGTAAAGTGTTATTGTGTTTGCTGTTTGTTTTTTTTCCCTAGGTCCTATGGCAGTGTGTTCAAAGCCATTCATAAAGAAACAGGTCAAGTTGTTGCAATTAAACAAGTTCCTGTGGAATCTGACCTGCAGGAGATTATAAAGGAAATATCCATAATGCAGCAATGTGACAGGTAAGTGTTTGCTGCAGACCCCCTTGATGATACACAAGTGCTGACTGTCATCTGGCACTGCTGCAGATAAACGCCACCGTGTTGCCTTAAATGTCTTTTAAAAGGCTGGATTTGTACGATCAAGTTACCCCGTATCAACTGAGTCATGTTAACTGGCCATTTGGGTAGTGGTTATCCGGGCAGAGGTAAGACGACAAACTCTCAGCTTGCACAAGAGAGCCCCCAGCTCAGTTGAATAACCGAGCACTTGCTGCAGCACAGAGCCAGGTGGGTGAGCAGTCACTGCGCTTCTCCCCAGATGCTGTCGCTTGTTTAACAGTGGTAACTTGATTGTGTGCTACAACAGCAGTTCCTGTGCCCACAGGGGTGATAACTTCTAAACAAGCTTTGGGATGGACATTGGAAACTGTTGGAAGAAGGAGTTTTGGTTTTTTTAATGAGAACATGGATGAGAGCCACTAATGCATGACTGCTCTTGCATGTGCATGATCTATGTGTTGTCATCTGCTTGGGTTGCCAGATTGTCCTTCCCAGGTATTTTCTGCTGTGCAGTACAAGTTCTAGTGCAGTATGAGCTGTCTGCTGATTTGAGCGTCCCCAGAATAACCTGCTGGCAGCTCTGTGAGCTGATGGTTGGCTCTCTGGATTGTCTTTGCATGTTTCTTTGGGAAAAGATGTTCTGAAGTAGCTAGTGAAGAGCTCATGGGTGCGAAAAAGTGTGTTCTAGGCTGAAAGTTTAAATTAAATATATTCTGTTATTATTAACCTAGCCTTAAGAAGCACTACTCTGGGCTTCAGGCATGGAAAAACATTTACAATAAGTTACATTTCCATTATAAAACTAGAGTCCAGTTACTTGCTCTCTTGAACTTCGCTCTCACAGCCTTTGAATGAAGATTACTGGTTGCAGACACCAAAACATAACTCCAGTGCTGGTGAAAAATCTGTGTGTTACTTAGAAAGTATTACTGGATATCTCTTTCCTAAAAGAAATTATTACATTTTAGTGTCTGAGATGAGACCTTGCCGTTACGAAAAGCAGAGAGAGTGAATCACTGGGGTAGGGTGCTTTCTGTCCCATCATTAAGAGACACTGTGTGGTGTGGCTGACTGGGTTTTGCTAACTTTACAGTTTTTATCTGAGACATACTCAGCAGAGACTTGGTTAAACACACTTTTGTTCCTTAGCTCCATTCCCATGCAGTCAGGACCATTTTCTGTGTTGTCCATTTCAGTGGACAGGACAATGGTTATTGTGATTTATTCTGTGACTGGGTGACTCGTGTAGTGGCTGAGGCGAAAGCTGTGGATATGATCTACTAGTTGGTGTCCAGTGACCCCAGGGATCACTGCTGGGTCCAGTTCTATTCAACATCTTTACTGATGACCTGGATGAGGGGATCAAATCTACCCTTAGTAAATTCACTGATGACACCAAATTGTGGGGGGACTACCAATCTGTTGGAGGGGAGGAAGATGCTGCAGAAAGATCTGGACAGGCTGGGTCAGTGGGCAGATGGGATGAGGTTTAACAGGGCCAAGGGCAGGGTCCTACACTTTGACCACAGTAACCCCCTGCAACTATAGTCTAGGGGACGAGTGGCTGGAGAGCCATCTGGCAGAGAGGGACCTGGCAGTACTGGTTGACAACTGATTGAACAGGAGCCAGGAGGGTGCCTAGGTGACCCAGATGGCCAATGGCATCCTGGCTTGTATCAGTAATAGTGTGGCCAACAGGACTAGGCGCATAATTCTCCCCCTGTACTGGGCACTTATGAGGTCTCTGTTTGAGTGCAGGGGACAGTGCTGGGCCACTCACTTCAAGAAAGAGATGGAGGGGCTGGAGAAGGTCCAGAAGGGCAACAAAGCTGGGGCAGGGACTGGGAGGAAAATCTGATGAGGAGAGGGTGAAGAAACTGGGGGTGTTTAGCCTGGAGAAGAGGAGATTCAGGGAGGACCTTCTCCCTCTTTCCAGCTCCCTGAAGGGAGATTGGAGTCAGGTGGAGGTCGGGCTCTTCTCTCAGGCAGTTAGCACCAGGACAAGAGGGCAGAGCCTGAAGCTGGCAGGAGAGGGTTAGGTTGGATGCTAGGAAGCCCTTCCTCGTGGAAAGTGTGATCAGACCCTGGAGTGGACTTCCCAGGGTAGTGGTAGAGTCCCCCTCCCTGGAGGTGTTGAAGGACAGCCTGACTGTGGCCCTTGGTGCCCTGGTTTGGCCAATGTTAGGTGATGGGCTGGATGAGCTCAGAGGTCTTTTCGAGCCTCAATAATTCTACAATTCTGTGATCAATACACTGTGTTGGATTGTTTGGTTTTGACTGTGAGAGACACTCTTAGTTTGTACTGGATTTCCAAGATATATCCCAGGCTGAACAGTAGAATTCATGTGGTAGGAGAGAACATTCTTCTTAACTAACACAGTAGCAGTTTTTCAGCAAACTTTGAACCGTATTTAATTTTAATTAACTACTTTGCCAGTGTTTTGCAGCAGCTTTACCAGCTACTGCCGTGGTCTGATTCTCATTCCCTCTCCTGCCTTTTTGCTTGCCACAGCACTGATCTTGTAACCTGCTTCAGGGGCTAAACTGCATTGGGGGCTAATTGCTCCTTACTTCTGTGAGATTTTTTCATGTGGTTTAGCTCCCTGAAGTGACTCGGAGGAGGTCAGATGAGCACTGTTGTGGGGAAGAAGCTGAGCAGGACTGTGGAAGCCCTGTGTAATGTCAGACCCTTTTGGAATGGTTTTGATCACGGTTTCAGTGGCACCTCAGTTCTGAATTTCTAAACCTCATTGAGGGACTCTGCAGTGTATTTTGCTCATAGAATGATGCTGGTTACCAGTATCTGACCCTTTGTTTTCTTCTCCTTTTTTCACATTTCATAGTCCTCACGTGGTGAAATATTACGGCAGCTATTTTAAGAACACAGACCTGTGGATTGTCATGGAGTACTGCGGCGCTGGATCTGTGTCTGATATTATCCGATTACGAAATAAAACTGTACGTCCTTTCTTTGAATGTGTGAGTGGGAAATGCAATTGTCCAGCAGCTCAAGGGAGCCAAGTAGTTTGGCCATAATTCTTGAGCTGTTCAGTGCCTGACATGACCATTTGCCATAATTTGACGTGCAGGTTCTTTGTTCCCCTGAGAAAGTTGGTTGCTCTGATCAAGCTCTGGTTTAAGGTTCAACACGGGCAAGTGCAGATGCTGCATCTGGGGAAGAACAACCCTGTAGATCAGCACAGGTTGGGGACTGACCTGCTGGAGACCAGCTCTGCATAAAATGACCTAGGGATGCTGGTGGAGTGCAGGCTCTTTGTGAGACAGCCAAGAAGGCCAGTGGTCACCTGAGGTGCCTGAAGATGAGTGTGACTGGTGGATCAAGGAAGATTCTCCTTTTCCTCTGCTCTGCACTAGTGAGGCCATATTTAGAATACTGTGTTCAGTTCTGGGCTCCCCAGTTCAGGAGATACAAGGAGCTACTGGAGATAGTCCATCTCAGAGCTACTAACATGATCAGTGAGCTGGAGCATCTGCCTTACGAGGAGAGGCTGAGAGAGCTGGGGCTGTTTAACCTGCAGAGGAAATAGGATGCTTCTAAGTATCTAAAGGGTGATTGTCAGGATGACAGAACCAGGCCCTTCTTGGTGGTGCCCAACAATAGGACAAGGGGCAGTGGACACCAGCTGGAGCACAGGAGATTCAGCTTGAACATAAGGACAAACTTTTTCACTGTAGGGGTAACAGAGCACTGGATCAGGCTGCCCAGAGAGGTTATAGAGTTTTGGTCTCTGGAGATGTAAAAAACCTACCTGGACATGGTCTGTGGGATCTGTTCTGGAAGAACCTGCTCTAGCAGGAGGTTGGATTAGATGATCTTCAGAGATCTCTTCCAACCCCCACCATTCTATGATCTGGGTGGAGCAGGTTTGTGTGTCTTTGCCTTTCTGAAAACCCACTGATTCTGAACAACAGATGCTGCTTCTCCTTACTTTGCTTATTGCAGGATGAGAATTAGGGGTTGTGAAGGGAGTTTGGTGTGTGAAATATGCAGTGTGTGTACCTGTGTGCTGGTTGTAATCTAATTCCACTACATAATGCTGTAAGCAGCTAACAAATTTCTCATTAGTGTGGCAACCCTTTAATGAAGGCAATTAAATGGCAATTAGGGAATCTAGGGAAAAGAGGCTGAAACACAATAGTGTTGTGCCTCAGCAGCTGATAGGTTGGCAGTAACTCTTCTCTTGTTTAGCTCACAGAAGAGGAAATTGCTACAATAGTACAATCAACGCTGAAGGGACTGGAGTACCTGCATTTTATGAGGAAGATACACAGGGACATTAAAGCTGGAAATATACTGCTGAACACAGAGGGACATGCAAAACTTGCAGACTTTGGAGTGGCAGGACAACTTACAGTAAGTAAGCCCAAGCTGGATGGGTACAATTCAGTCTATCTTTGTTAACCTGTGTGTGATGTGCTTGTAAGGACTTGCAGAAATTGTTCTCAACTGGTTTTTAGCATCTTATGAACATAATGAGATGCTAAAGAAGCAACACAAGAATTCAGCGCTTCCTCAGTGGAAGCTGCTCTACCTAAGTGCTGGTTTGCAGTAGTACGTGCTGTTTTCTTCAGGATGTTTTTAAGTTCTGTCACTGCATTTCAGTCCCTCTTTGCATTCTTCCATATCCCAATTGTGCCAAATCTAACGTGTGCGTGCACGAGTGGAATGACAGAATGTTATGGGTTGGAAGGGACATCGAAAGATTATCTAAGTCCAAACCCCACTGCCAGAGCCGGATAAGCCTGCAGTAGAAGTACAAGGTCCAGAGAATGACTATGAGGATAATCAAAGGATTAGAACACCTGCCATATGAAGAAAGCTGAGACAACTGGTTTGTTCAGCCTTGAGAAGAGAAGGCTTAGGAAGAACCTTATCCCCATGTCCCAGGACATGAAGGGTGGCTGCTGAGATGGTGGAGCCTCCCTTTTCACAAGAAGTCCCATAGAAAAGACAAGGGGTGATGGATGCACGTTGCTTCTGGGGGGATTCTGATAGGACTCCAGAGGAATGTTTTTCACCATGAGAGCAGTTAGACACTGGAATAGTCTTCCCAGGGAAGTGGTGAATTCCACAACTACAGACAGTTTTAAGGCTCAGCTTGATAGGGTGATAGTTTATTAATTAATATGCTTGTGGCTAATTTATTGTCATTGGATCTTTATCTTGCTGCTCTTCTCAGGACACTATGGCAAAGCGGAACACGGTTATAGGGACTCCGTTTTGGATGGCTCCAGAAGTGATTCAAGAAATTGGTTATAATTGTGTTGCAGACATCTGGTCTCTGGGGATAACTGCGATAGAAATGGCTGAGGGCAAGCCACCGTATGCAGATATCCATCCCATGAGGGTAAGGGGTGACTGGCCTTTCAGAATGCATGGAAAGGTTTTGCTATTACACCTGACTGAATAACATATTAAACACACTGTTGCTTTTAGAGTAAATTGTTTTCTGTCAGTTCTTTACCCTGTTGATTAATGAAAAAAACTGGTCTGGGAGGAAAATTTGCTTGGGAAGGAAAATCACCAACTACTTCTGTTAAGACAGCTACAGCTTTCTGTGTTAGGTGTTAAGAAACTTATTTTTCCATTCTATTACCCAAAATGTTTTTAAAATGATGTTTTTATGAAAGCACAAATTTTTAAGACCTAAAAATGGCAGTTTCACACCATTTGGGATTTATAATGGCTCAGACAGAAGTGTAGCCACTTAGTAAGAGAAGTAATTGCTTTCTACTCCATCCCTCTGAGCAAATTTATGTTTAATATTGACACAAACTCTTCAGAAGCAACAAACTTTATCTAGGGGTTTTAGTACCACTGTATGTTTGTGTGTATTCATGTTGTATTGTTGGAAAGCTTTAAACTTTGAAAGTGTGGAATATTCTTCTGTTTTTCAGGCAATTTTCATGATTCCTACTAATCCACCTCCAACATTCCGGAAACCAGAGCTCTGGTCAGACAATTTCACGGACTTTGTCAAACAATGTCTTGTCAAGAGCCCGGAGCAGCGTGCCACTGCAACGCAGCTGCTGCAGGTCTGCCTTTTCTTACCAGAACACAAGCTCTAGAGAAGGCAGTGCTGTATGACTGTTGAGATGGTGCCTTCGTTTCTTGCTCCTCGTGCTCACTCTTTTACTCACTTTTACTGTCTGGTTTTAAAAAAAAAAAAAGCTTGCATTCAGCTTCAGCTTTAAGCTCTTCTTCAAGAACCACTCTAATGGCAGCTTCCTGCTGTTGTCCTCTCTGAGTGGGCCCCTCACTTCAAGAAAGACCTTGAGATGCTGGAGCGGGTCCAGAGGAGCAATGAGGCTGGGGAAGGGACTGGAGGGGAAGTCTGATGAGGAAAGTTTGAGGGAGCTAGGGGTGTTTAACCTGGAGAAGACTCAGAGGGGACCTTCTCCCTCTCTCCAACTCTCTGAAGGGAGGTTGCAGTCAAGTGGGGGTCAAGCTCTTCTCTCAGGCAGCTAGTGCCAGGACAAGAGGGCAGAGCCTGAAGCTGGCAGGGGAGGGTTAGGTTGGATGCTAGGAAGCCCTTCCTCATGGAAAGAGTGATCATACCCTGGAATGGACTGGCCAGGGCAGTAGTGGAGTCCCCATTCCTGGAGGTGTTTAAGGACAGACTGGCTGTGGCCCTGGTTTGGCCAATGTTAGGTGATGGGCTGGATGATCTCAGAGGTCTTTTCCAGCCTCAATAATTCTGTGATTCTGATTGGTTGGCTTTTGGAGTTTGTTTTATTTTTTTGCTTGAAAATTCTCACCAGCTAGTCTTCAAAAAAATGTGCTCCTTAAAACACTGAAAAGGGGAGGGTAAATAAAGGCGATTGCTCAGGATAGTCCAGGCACTGTGTTAATCTGTGGAGTTGGTTCTCAGCAACTGAGCTGCTAAAGAAGTAAACAGAATTGTGAGAGGACAAGCAGCTCAGGGCCTTGTAGCAGTAGTGTCACTGGAGTACAGTCTTGTTTGGCAGGTGGGAGATAGAATTATAGAATTACCATGGTTGGAAAGGACCTTCAGGATCATCAAGTCCAACCTTCATCCCAAAATCTCTCTAAGCACTAGAAGATAGCCTCAGGTGCTCTAGCTACTCTTTTTTGTCTACTCATGACTTCACCATATCCCTGAGCACCCTGTTCCAGTGCCCAGCCACTCTCTCAGTAAAAACGTTCTCCTAAGATCCAATCTGGACCTCCCCAGGTGCAACTTCAGGCCATTTCCTCCTCTCCTGTTAACAATTTGAGAGGAGAGACCAGTAAAGTATTGTGTTAAACCTGAATTTCTCCTGGGAGTAGACTATAGTGACAGTGTTATACTGCTGTCTCTGAGATGCAGTGCTTATTTGTTTTTAAAATACTCTTCAGCATCCATTTGTTAAAAGTGCCAAAGGAGTGTCGATTCTGCGGGACCTGATTAATGAAGCGATGGATATCAAGCTGAAACGTCAAGAGGCACAGCAGCGTGAAATAGATCAAGATGATGAAGAAAATTCCGTGAGTGTTTAATGCCAACAGTGTACAAAGTCCAAACTCTTCCTTCTTTCATAAGGATTTACTCCCTCAGTTTTTAGTTTTGCATTATTCTGTCCAATTGCTCACCAATTTGACTTAATTCTTGAGTTTTCTACTTTGTCTTTTTGACCTGATTCTTGATCCCTACTCAGTCGTTTTATTTGAGGGGGTAGCCAGCATGTGTGCTTTACTGGTTAGCATAGAGTGTAGCCAGAGATCTGTTTGAATGCATATAGACAGTAGTGTGTGCAAAAGATGACATGGTTTCCCAGCTGGGTGATGTTATTTCTGCAATAACAAGAATTTTTTGAGTGTAGATTCAGGGTGTAGGCTGCTCTCCTAGTATAAGATAATAACATCGTCTGTGCTACACTATGCTATAAGTATTCTGTGTTGTTTTACTATTGTTGTGCTTTAGAACCTCCCTTATAGAAACTTTCTGCTACACAAGAGCAACCGACAGAAGCCTGAGGTGAGGGCATGATGAGTCTTGAGGGGGTTGCTGTGAGTTTTGAGCTTGGGCTCATTGTTGCAGTGGTTACAGCATGTGAATACAGAAAGCATGTGGAAAGCTGTTTTTTGAGCCTCTGCCTGCTTCTGCCTGAATTAATGAAATGGGCAACTAAAGGCACCAACTGCCAGTCCTTCTTGGAGGTTAGACTTGAATAGCATGGGGCACAGCATCTGCTGAAGATGCTGCGCTTCTAGTTGTCTGGACAAGGACTGCTTGTTTATTCACTGTGGAAGTAACTTTGCTGGTTGTGTTGTCCTGATGCTGACTCAGAGTATTGTCCCTACATTCTCCTCTTGGTTTCCAACTGGTCTGGAATCACACTGCTGAGAAATGGTGTCTGCACAGTGGAGTTGAGTGGTCTCTGTTGTTGTGTGTTTTCCCAAAGCTTATCTACTCCATGTCTGTTCGCAGGAAGGCATTCCCAAGCACTTCCCAAGTGCTGTGGAAATTTCTGCCGTAGTCCTTTGTTAAATGACGTGTAGCTAACAAATGTATCACTTCCTCTCACCCACTCATCTCCACAAAATTGCTTTTCCTCCATTAACATCTTACGTAGTTTTCTGCTTCTGTCACTATTGGTTTTGAGGTTGGAAAGTAAATTGTATAGACACCCCTGACAGAAGAGATTACATGCCTGGAACACCAGAGTGTGGTGTGTTCTTCTGTCTTACAATGACATTGAGATGGAGTTCTACAGCTTGATGTACTAGTACAGATCGATAAGCCCATGGTCACACATCCAGAGCTGTGAACTTCGTCCTTACAAGCAGCCATGGGCATCTCATTTGAGGTTTACAAACCTAGGAACTGACTTCTGTTCTTGTAGCTGGATAGCTTACCAACATTGCTGAGAAACAGAAGAGATTGTGGAAATGTAGAGCTTGTTCTTGATGAAATCCTAGGCATTATATACACTGAGTGAAGTCCTCACCTCCCAGTGAACTTCCTACCCTGGCTGATGTAGCTGTTGGCCAGGAAGTTCTATCACAATCTGTTTCAGGAGCTTATGTTTTCTTACAGACCCAGTCTCTTGAGCCTTGACAACCATATCTCAAACTTCTATAATCTTAGTACCTGTTAGCAAGTGGAAAGAGAAGAACTCAGTCTGAAAATGACTAAACTTTGATAATTCATTTCATCTATTTTTAATTATTTGCAAGTTCAGTTCATTTTGCTTCAGTTCTTCTCAAGTTTACAGCAAGTAAAACCATCTACATGTTAGAAACCAACTCCTAAAAAAACCGGGATGATCGTTTTTCTCCAAGGTGTCACATGCACTCCACGCTACGACCTGTTGCTGTCTAATGACTCCTCAGTGAATTGAACCACTTGAGAGAGGGGGTTTAGGTCAAAACTGGCAGCATGGCTAGAAACACTAATGATTTAAGTATTGTAACCTGGTCTTATGGACTGGTCACAGCTCAGAAACGAGGGAGAACCTGCCCAGAGAAACTTATGCTGCTAGAAGATAAGACAGCTTTATCTGCTCTCTTACCACACTAGCAGAAAAATGTGAAGACTTTTCATTGCCTGTTTGGAGATGACAGGGAGAGAACCAAATGCATAAAACAAACTGTCGCTTCTATGTGTGTGTGTAAAAACCTCTGAATTATTAAGGCTTGCCCGTGTCCTTGAATACAGACATTCTTCAGGGGACTTCACCACCATCAGAGAAATGTATTTATGGCATCTTTATGCAGGAAGAAGATGAAACCGATTCAGGTACCATGGTGAGGGCAAGCGGAGATGAAACTGGGACCATAAGAGCTGTCAACACAATGACTGATGGAGCCAACACCATGATAGAACATGACAGCACCCTGGAATCGCAGTTGGGTACAATGGTCATAAACACAGAGGAGGAAGAGGAGGAGGGCACCATGAAAAGTAAGAAAACATCTTAATCTTCCAGATTATCACGCAGGACATAGTGTGAGCTGTGTTATGCATTCCCAACCTGCTTTTAGATTTTTGGGTGGCTCACTGTGGCTTTTGGTTGTGGAGAGCTAACACTGTTAGGTCAATGCCCTCTAGCAGTAGAGACCAGAGACCCTTTCTAGGTTTGAGTTTCAAGGCATTCTTTTCAGTCTTACACTTGGTGTGGCTGCTGAGCTGTGAGCAATTTCCACAAGTTTCTGTGCTGATGGAAAATGTGGTGAATACTGTCCATCCTGCTCTGGGTGACCCTCCTTTAGCAGAGTGATTGGGGTTCCCTCGAACCCCAAATATTCTGTGGTTCTACATTTTGGCCACAGTAACCCCCTGCAGCTACAGAATAGGGGATGAGTGCTTGGAGAGAGACCTGGCAGTACTGTTTGACAGTTGGTTGAACATGAGCCGTCAGGGGGCTCAGGTGGCCCAGATGACCAATGGCATCCTGGCTTGTATCAGTAATAGTGTGGCCAACAGGACTAGGCGCATAATTCTCCCCCTGTACTGGGCACTTGTGAGGTCTCTGCTTGATTACTGAGGGCAGTTGCAGGCCCCTCACCTAAAGAAAGAGATGGGGGGGCTGGAGTGAGTGCAGAGGCTGGGGAAAGGGCTAGAGGGAAAGTCTCACGAGGAGAGGCTCAAGGAGTTAGGGTGGTTTAGCCTGGAGAAGAGGAGATTCAGGGAGGACCCTCTGTCTCTCTCCAGCAACCTGAATGGAGATTGGAGTCAGGTGGGGGTCAGGTTCTTCTCTCAGGCAACTAGCGCCAGGATGAGAGGCCAGGGCCTGAAGCTGGCAGGGGAGGGTTAGGTTGGATGTTAGGAAGCCCTTGTTCCCGGAAAGTGTGATCAGACCCTGGAATAGACTGCCCAGAGCAGTGGGAGGGTCCCCGTCCTTGGAGATGTTTAAAGACAGACTGGCTGTGGCCCTTAGTGCCCTGGTCTGGCTGATGTGGTGATGTTAGGTGATGGGCTGGATGATCTCAGAGGTCTTTTCCAGCCTCAGTAACTATGTGATTCTGTTCTGTCCATAAGATCTGATTCTAGCTAGTATGGTTATTTTTATTAGGGTGTGTTTTTTTGTCTTTTTTTCCGTGGAGTGCAGAGGATGGGGACTAGCACAGGATTAATAAAATAATTTGTGTTGCTTTAGGGGGGTGATCTGTCTGTAACCTGCCATATGGAAACACCAAGTGTGTTTCCCAAATGATAAACCAAACTGAAGGCTCCTTTTGTGAAAGGTCATGTATTGCAGATCTCAATCAGAGCAAGGCATATGATGGGAGGAACTAGCATCCCTAGACTAGTGTGATTCTTTAGTGTTGTTTTAGTCACCAAGGACAGCTGAACAAACTGTGTTTCTGCTCTGAAACATTCAAATTGAAATCCCTTCCACCCAGCATCAGCAAAGCTTGCTGCAACTACAAACCTTGTCACAGCGCGTGAGACTTAAAAGGATGTGACTTTGATCTCTGATAATCTGTGGAAGAACTCTCCACTTGAGCTGCAGAAGGGTTAGAAGTGTTTCTTTGATTAAAGGCGTGGCAGGGAGAAGCCTCCCTGGTAAAACACGACTAGAAGAAAAGTTTTCAAATATGGATTCTTGTAGAAATCCCACTGATTGGGGTAGTCAGAGCAGTGTTGAGGCATAAGTGGTCATCAGTGACTCAGCTGGCTGGCATGGATGTATGCTCAGGGATTGAGGAGAGTGCTGAGGGGAGAGCTCAGCAGTAGTAAAAGACAACCATCATAGACAAAACTTGTTCTTTTGGCTTTTGCACTTCTTCCAAAGACTTCCTTGGCTGTTGGATTTTGATCCCTTAGCTATTGTGCAATAGGAGTTTTGAAAAATCTTTTTCTCAAGCATTTCTGTGTTGAAAGCTTCTTCCTTGTGGGGACTTGTGGAAAGATACAGGATTGAGAATGACATTTTGCAGAATCTGTTCAAGGAGTTTTCCAGACTTTGGCAAATGCGGGTCTAACACATTAAAACACAAAGGTGTCAGCCCATGTGGCAGCTCATGGCAGCAAAGATATGGAGTAACACCATCGGGTTTTGTTGACCAGGGTAGCTCTAGCAAGGAGACAAATGGGTGCTTAGAGTAGCCAAAAGGTCACCCCATGACGTACTAACAGCCTTAAACCTAGGGAAGTAGCAGTTTCATTACGAACAGGCAACACTATTGACTTCTCATCATCAGTGAGTACTGATCTGTTTCATGATTCACAGTAACAGAGGGTTTACTGTCTCTGAGGTGCCTGTCCTGGCTACCAAAGGTGTGAAACTGCCTCCTCAGTTCATCTTCCTGTGCTTAACATGGGCTTATCTTCTCACCATCCTTTAACATTGCAGTGGTTGTAACTCAAAACATCTAGCAGTCTACAGGTGGCCCAGGTGGCCAAGAGGGCCATTGGCATCCTGGC
>VXBP01003401.1:0-16909 GCA_013400115.1 Rhinopomastus cyanomelas | reverse complement strand
ATGTGCTTCAAACGAGAGATGTTTGCTTGGACACATTTTGAGGTACACCCTGGTGGGGCTAACAGATCAGTGCTCGTATATATTGGGAAAGGGTGTGCGTGTCTGAGAATGTCCTGTCAGTACATCTGTGCAGACAGCACGTTTAGGGACACATACAATCATTCGAATGTATGTGTGTGTGATTTTTATATGATCACGGGGTGTGACTTCACATATTTTGCACCAATTATGTCTCATCAGTTTTTGCAGGATAATTACACAGTGATCCAGGATGTCTTTCCTGTTCCAATCAGGATGAATATGGCCTTGGTGAGGAAGCTGTTACAGCATGACGACCTATATAGGTTGCTGAGAAGCATTAATGATGACGGGCACAAGACCTTGATCACGGTCCACCATGATGCGGAGACGATACATCGCATCCTGGAGAGAGCAAAGAAGGACGGAGGGTGTCACCGGTGGGAAATGCTCCTCGGATTGTCCCCATCAGCAAAAGGGGTCCTCAATATAGTGCTTCATCCTGTGATTATTATTTTGGCTCTAACTTTGCTTTGCTTGCTTTTGGTAGATATACTATATCTTAAGGTGTGTTGTATGCTAAAGTGGGTTGCTCAGCTTGAGTATCGCGAATCAAAGGGTCATCTCTTTCATAGCCTAGATAAGGGGACTTAGTGGGTATAAGTGGGAGGAATTTGCGCTCAGGTTGTAACGGGGCAAGGCTTGACCGAGAGGACATTGCTTGTATAGGCGCAATGCGGGGATTGCGGGATGTACGCGATTAGGGTCCTCTCGAGATAGAGTAAGTTTGCTTGGGCATAGGGAGGGGGAGATGTTGTAGTTGCTAAACTAGCTGCTCTTAAGATGGTGGCGATGGCAGCAGGGAGTATGCAGGCCCTGCAGCTCCACATATCCAGCAGGAGCAACACAAACTCCCTATTCAATATTTAGGAAAAACTCATCATTTGTGAGGTTGGTTCTCAGCAGTTCGTTTGCTAAACTGCAAGTTATTTGGTCTTCATTTCTACGTTTTTCTATAAATTCAGTTATTTGTGACTGACTACATTTCTCTCAAATAGGCATTCAGAATCTGAACACTTTTGGAAGAAAGGCATATATAAAAGGTGCTTATCCCACTGCTATATAACCAGAGATGTGAGAAGACTCTTTCATTAAAATAATCTCTTTTCCTTCAAGTACTCAAACCCAATCTGTCCTGGGAGGGTTGTTGGAGAGTAGGTCTTTCAATTTCTTATATGAATGATCTTTGTGCTAGTTGTGAGATTTTACAGTATCAGTATGGCAATGAATGGAGGGCATTGGTGACAGAGAAGAGGGAGCAATATTATCCACATCACATTCTTAAAGTGATCGATAGTCCTATCACTTGCAGCTTCAAAACAGCAGTACTTGCTTTCACAAAACTACTCCATTAGGCATCAGAGGAGCTGTTTCCCTGTCTTCCTCAACACCCACATAAAAGCCTGTAGCATCCTCTCCTGCTTAAATCTCAAAGTGCCAAAGTACTCAGAGAGATCACCATCAGAAGCTTATAGGTCTTGCCTGCAACCTTCCAGTTGTATTTTGCAGAAGTACAGAAAGACGATCCACTACAGGCCTTCAGAATCTCTCATTCAGGTTGCAAACACAGTTCCTGGCTGCTGGCATTACTGCTAATTTATCCTTGGCCACTGAGGTCAACTAAGCCACCTTTTTAACCTGCAACATCAAGTCCTTACAGGCTATCCCCATATTAACAAAATTTTATCTCTTTTCCTTGGCAAGAATTTAACAAAACCTTAGACAACAGCTTTAACTGTTAAAAGTCTGTCATAGGGCAGAAACCAAGGACATGTCTAAAAAGATGAAAACATAATAAGAGTATGCATTTGCACTTTTAAAAATAAGACTGACTTTAGAAAGGCTGAGAACCACTAGTAACTCAAGTGTACCTTAACTTCTTTCTTTTTGTAATACGTATCATACAATTCATGTACATACACTACATGTAGCTGTTCACAGAATAAACTTTAATGTACTTATTTACTCAATTTTCTTAGGTTTTCTGTCTTTAAATTCCGGGTGTAGCTTACATACATTTGCTTAAGCAATTTCTAGGTAAATTAATAGCTAAGGCAATTGAATGTGTGAAAGACAAGTTTAAGTTCTGGCTGGTTAAGAACAACATTTTTAAACTTAGAAACGTGTGTTGGAGACTTCTGTAGAAATAAATGCTTTTAATTGTCAGGTATGTGTGATTCTTTGTCCTGGATTTTCACTGTAGATAACGAGTACTTACTCTAACTGCACAGGTAGTTCTAGCAGAAATGAATGAAGGTGCATTATGATTTGCACAAGTATCAAAGATAGTGATACGCATGGCCCATCTATGCCATGGTACGTACAATTCGTTGCGCAATCTCTGTGTGGGCAGGCACAAACTGGAGTTGGCAGAACTCCATTAGTAGCAGTTGCTCATTGAATCATAGAATCATTTATGTTAGAAAAGAGCTTTAAGAAAATTGAATCTGATGATGGACGTAACTGTATCAAGCTGTCATTCATTCATCAGCTGATCAGGTCTGAGACGAGAAGAAGAAGCAGGAAACCAGAAACAGGAAGTTCCAATAAAGTCGTATCAGTTTGCAGAGTTGCATATATTTGGCTTGGAATTCCAAGACGAACATCGTAAATTGCCATAGTTACTTCCCAATGCCTCAGGCAAGAATCATAGAATCATAGAATCATTACAGATCGGAAGGGACCTCGAAAGATCATCTAGCCCAATCCGCCTGCAACAGCAGGATCACCTAAACCAAGTCACACAGGAACCCGTCCAGTCGGGTCTTGAATATCTCCAGTGAGGGAGACTCCACAACCCCACAAGAATACAAACCACGCAGAAAGCAACAGTCCTTGTTTGGATTATATGGTGCTGAAAACAATTTCTCAGGGTCTCCAAAAACACAGAGAAATTAAAAGCAAATGTTATAAAGAAAAAAGATAAGAAAATGTATTAACAGAAAATAAAGAAAGGGTATAAAGGATAGAACAATGTCCAAGGGCCTCAAGCAATATCAGTTCTTATGACCCTCTAGTCACTTCACTGATTATTACAAATTCTTTCTGTTGATGATTTGATGGTATTAGAGTGCACTGCATGCCTTCTGCTAAAGCTTTTGTTTACAGTGGCTCTCATGTGCCAGGCCATAGAATCCATACTGTCCAGAACACCCTCTCCTTCCCCTCACTAGTGGTAGGGCTCTTCTAATATTAAGTAGCAGTGGTATATTAGAAGGGTAATAACTTACTGGTGAAAACTCGCTTGGGCTAGTCTCACAACTCATATATTCTGGGTCACAGGACAGAAGTTGGTTACTTTTCCCCTTTCCTCATGTTTTCTCTGTGGTCATTGAGAAATGGACAGATCTCATGGTGAGATATGTTCCATCTATCACCTTCCGGAAGGAGGTTTTCTCTTAATAGCTAATAAAGTCAAGGAAGGAGAGGAATTAGTTGGAGGATCTATACAGTCCAGTCCCTCCATTAGCATATTTTCCACCTTCTCTACTGCAGTAATAGCAGCTTTGCTGACACAGTCATTACAGTTCTGCACCAGCATTATCACTTCCATAATTCATGTGTTTTGGCATTCAGTGGCAGACCATACCATCATTGACAGCGAATGAATATACCGTGGTGGGACAGTCTAAATAAATTCTTGCAGTACGGGTCAAATACTCCACACAAAGTCTGGGTTTATAGTCCAGGCCCAATCCCCTTATATTACCTCAATTGCAAAGGGTTATCTCAGGTATTGTATACCCTTCTGTATTGTGGTCTATCTGCAGGATTGAACCCCAAGGTCATCATTTTAAGGGTAATGGTATCTTACAACAGTCACAAGTCTTGGTTGACAGAACAAGTCCATTGTTAAGATCTCTAAGAAAGGCTTTGTTAAGTTCCCAAGAAAGGCTTCCCAGCTGTTGTGATTGCACCCGAGTTAGCTAAACTGTCTCAGTACCCTGGGCCCAGAATCTAAGTAGCCCGGTGATGAGTGTTTCTTCTTGTTGATGTCCATAGTTCTTTCTTATGTTCTTCAGGGATGTATAATCCTGGGACTTAGCAAATTTGTCTTGCCCTACTACTACTTCTGCAGAATGAAAAATACTCTTATATTTTAGCATCTTTAGAAGGATCTCTCCTGGATCTTCCTGAGTGGCATCTTCTCGATTGTATCCTGTGTCACAAGGGCGATCAGTTTTACCTGATGCTTTTTCCCCATTTTTAAATGTAGCCACCTGAGCAGAAACTGCTGGAAGCTGAGGTGTTTGCACCCTGTGCCTGTAAGGGTGAACACGTTTTTACAGTGTATATGATGCTAGCCTTAGATTCATAGCAATTTTTAGTGATTAACTAACCCTGAAAGGTATTAAACACAACAAGCGTTAACTGCACTAACACTCCTGTGCTCCCTCTGATCTTGGGTGCATTCCAAGGTTTGATTAATGGTAAAAGAAATGTATCTTATGTTAGCCACCTTATCTTCGAGATGTCTTTGTTTCTACACAGCCTGAGGTGCTCCTGAAGATATTAGCACGATAAGGCAAGCTAAAGCAGCACTGATCTTCGATCCTCATTCAAAAGTGAAAAATGATAAACCGATACGAGAACTCACAAATTATAGAATGTTGCAAATGTGATGTTTGGAGAGATGAAACCAAAACTCGTTATCACATAAAGCAGGATTTGACTTTTCAAGATTGCCAAAACCCTGACAAATGAGGAGAAAATGCTATTGTAAAGTAAAAGATAAGAAATTTATTAACAGGAAATAAATAAAGGGTTGAAAGGATAGTACTGTTTCCAAGGCCTTCCTTCCCCTTAGGCTTCTCCTAACCCCCATTCCTCTCCCTCTCCTGACACGGATATGCCAAAGACTAACATTATTAAAGTACCAGTCTTCTCACAGAGATAGCAGGAAGAGAGTGTGTGCGTGAGGCAGAGGAGTGCTCTCACAACAGAGACAAACAGACACCAAGATGGAGCCTGGATGCTGGAAAGCAAAGGTCTTTTCATAATCCAGAAATGATTTTAATGAATAGGATTGTGGGAAGTGGTATCTAGCTGTCATGTGTCCATGGAAATAAAGTCAGCCTTGCATGCAGAAGGTTTCTGGGTTCAGATCGAAGTGGAACCACACATCACACTATGACAACAACATACTTAGGAATTATTATTAAAATCTACATAAATCACTTACATTAACACACAAGGACTTTCCACACTAAATTAAATTAGATGGACACATTATCACAGATGTACAAATTACTCAGCACACCTTTAAGCTTGGGTTGAGAGGTAAGGTTTTACAGCAGGGGTCTTCAAACCCCAGCCCATGGGCTGGATACGGCCCCCCAGGGTCTCCAATGCAGCCCACCAGTATTTACAGAACCCCCTGCCCCCTCCCACTCCCACCGGGGGCTGGGGGAGGGGGAACCGAGCAGTTGCAGATGACTTCCTGCCGACTGTGTGGCCTGGCTGAGGAGGAGCCTGGCCCCTTACAGTGTCTAAGGGACAGTGAACCAGCCCCCTGTTTAAAAAGTTTGAGGACCCCTGTTTTACAGTATACATTTACAGAAGGCTTGTAGCAGCCACTTTCCCCCGTTCCTTCATTTCTGGGGGGAACGTCCCCCCAGGGCTAACAGCACATGCTGAAATCCTAGCCCCTCCAATAGACAGTAACACAAACTAGATGATCTTTCAAGGTCCCTTCCAATCCCTAATGATTCTGTGATTCTATGATTCTTCCATTCAGCACTGTAACAACAACAAAGAAGAGTAAAAACAATTTCCCACTGCACATTTCCAAATCTAGTGCAGAGTTTTAACTCCTAATTATTCCAGTTTATTTCAGTTCCATGTTGGGGTCACCAAAAATGTTAAGGGTTTATCTTGACTCCTACATGGTTCACCATTTAACTCCATTGGTTGATCAGCTAGCCAAGCCTGAGATGAGATTAACCAGTTAAATTAGTTAATGTCCTAATGGGCCAAAGCAAAACAAAATAAAACTAGGAGGCCTCAAAACCAGTTATAAAAATTGCAGGCAAAAAACATACAGTAGATCCATTTCATGAAAAGCAGGACACATTTCATTCACACAACATTTAAACCCCAACACAAAGACAAAGATTAATCACATATGCTTACATAACTGGGTAAAGCTGCCATCTCCACTCATTCACCCTCTTGAGCAGAAAGACTGCAATTGGCTGACAACAATGCAATGCAATGCAATGCAATGCAATGCAATGCTTCAGGCTTAGGAAAGAGTGGCTGGAAAGGTGCTCAACATAAAGAGACCAGAAGTTGTTGACTGATCATCAGCTAAATATAAGCAAGTAGGCTCAGGTGGCCAACAAGGTCAAAGACATAGCAACTTGTATCAGAAATAGAGTGGCCAGTAAAAGTAGGGATGTAATTGTCTCTTTGTACTTGACACTTGTAAGGACACATCTTGAGTACTATGTTGTGTTGGGCACCTCAAGAAAGATATTAAGGTGCTGGAGCATTTCCAAAGAAAGGCAACAAGGTTGCTGAAGAATCCAGAGAACAAGCCTTATATGAGGAGTGACTGAGGGATCTTGAGCTGTTTAGTCTGAAGAAAAGGAGGCTGAGAGAAGACCTTATTGCTGTCTACAACTACGTGAAAGGACATGGTTGAGAACTGGGTTTTGGTCTATTCTTACAGGTACTGAGTGACAGGACAAAAGGAAATGGCCTCAAATTGCACCACGGAAACTTCAGGTTAGATGTTAAGAAAAACTTCTTTATGGAAAGAATCATCAGGCATTGGAACATGCTGCCCAGGGAGGTGGTTGAGTGACCGCCTCTGCATGTGTTTAAAGGTCATGTATATACGGAGCTTAGGGACATGGTCTTGGTAGTTAAGTTATTGCTCAGACTTCAAATTGTCAAAAGTCTTTTCCAATGTAAGAAATTCTACAATTTTTTTGGGTGGTGTCAGCAGGATGAGTCCACATTCTTCAAAGTGGTGCCCAGTGACAGAACAAGGGGCAATGGACGAAATCTGGAACAAAGAAGTTCCACGTGAACATGAGAAAAAACTTCTTTTCTTAGAGAGTGACAGAGCACTGCAATAGGTTGCTCAGAGAAGTTTTGATAGCTCCTTCTCTGGAAAAATTCAAATTTCCCTGGATGCATGCTGTGCCACCTGCTCTGGGTGAACCGCTCTAGCAGGGAGCTTGGACTAGATGATCTCTTGATTTTCCCTCCAGCCACTACCATTCTGTGATTATCTGAATATGTCTTTATGGTGACTCGTCTCTACAGACCTTAAAGCAGTATCTGCTCCATCAAGACATATGCCAAGGATTACATCTGCCTACTCCTTGATATAGGCATTGAGCAGAGCATAGGTCAGAAAACTATTCTCATAGCGGTTGCTTGTCTCAGCTTCTATCTTTCTCCCTTGTGGTAGAACAGACCTACCGAATGATTCTGATGAACATATGTCTAATTCCTGAGAAAAAAAATGAAAAGGAAAAAGTTTGAGCACTGTGACATCACATTCAAGGTATCTGGTCTGTAGAAGAGAGTCCAGAAGCCTCTGTGAGTTGCAGAGAGGTACTGCTGTTTTTCACAGAGACGAAGCATAGAATCATGCTCCCAGAAGATGATCTAGCCAAAAGGAAATGCAAAGGGCGTGAGATTAATCTACAGAATTTTTCATTTGCTGGAGAACCACCCAATAAGGCATGCCATGTGTCTGTATTTCCAAGAGAAATGCAGGACTATGGACACACACAATCTCAAGATTTATTATTGTCCATAAGGATTGAAAATTTTATCTAAATGAATATCAAGTCAGAAGGATAATAAACACATGAATTGTTTTTGGAGACAGTAGTACTGTTGTAAGAGCTAAGAAAAAAGTGACCCTCTGTGTGATGAAAAAAAAACTTTAAACAATTATCAAGTAAACCTTTTCAGAATCCTGGCTGTGACAGAAGTATCTTCCAAAGAATTATATGCCAGAATATTGAAAGTTCAAAGCATCCTAACTTGTCGCACAACGGAGCCAACACCTTTCCACTGAAGTCACACTTTCGTATTTAAGAGAAAAGGAAGTGTAAGAATAGAAGTTTGTCTGGTCTTAGTGGAACATGAATGAATGTTGTCAATTTATTTACGTCCTCAGATGGTTCCTATCATTATTATTAAGAGTGTCAATTAAACATTTAAGAATACTGATTGGACTGTCAGATTGTCTTCTTTTTGTAGAGGCTGTTCCTTTCAACTTTCAAACCTATCAGTATTGCAATAGTATCTGAAATGTTCATCAAACAACAAAAATATAGACTGACTGTGTAGTTTTGTACAGGTCAATTTCCTGTGATAAATTTTTGAGAATAAAATAATTCTAAATGAACTTGAAAATACAGGTCTTTGAAAGGAAAGTTACTCAAACATTTACACACTAGGGAATATGAGTTGAATAACATCATTAAGAGACAGCTTAGTTTTACTCTACTCGTGTTGTGACAAAACAATTTTTGAGCTTTTGCATAGCCTGCAAATTTTAAATTCAGAATTTCAGTAAATTCTATCACTAAGGTAAAGGAGATTTACAAGAATGTAAATATTGACTTGTCCTAATTTCCATACTCAGACCTTTTGTCAGGTGTTACCCAAGTGCAAATCTGTTGATTCTCAAAGATCTGGACTTGCAGAAAAATAGGAATCCAAATATCTCTTCATATGGATACTCAGAAACCACATTACAGTGTGTGGAATTGGTATGATAAGGTATCTACTTCCTGCTCAAGCTCTGCCTTCAAGTACAGCACACCTCCTGAAGTCAACATATATTTAGCAATAGAGGATTCTGCCCCTTCTTTTCTGTAGTGGCCTAAGAGAACCCTTTATCTGTAAGAAGATTTGGTCATGATTTCTGTACGACAAGGCCCATTCATAAGTCCAGAGGACATTTTTCAATTTAATGGGACACTTAGGGGGTTTTGAGCTGTCTTGAAACTTTAGAAATATTTGTCTCCCGTCTGTAAACAACAGGCATTCAGAGCTCATGTGAGCTTGTTGTATAATCAGAAATCCTTGCTAGGAAATATGAGCTCCAACACCTCCTCAGGTGTCTAACTGTCACAGAAACAAAGAGTAGTGCAATGGTTAAAACAGCAGTGATAGTAAATATTTTAACAAGTACTATGGAAAAGTAACAGTAAATGTAAGAAATTAAAACTCTGAATCTCATAACATGTTTATTTTTGTAAGATAAAAAGTGTCATCAATCATTCTAATATCTGATTTGGCAGTGCTGCATTAAAACAAGTTTCTATAAAAATTGTATTTACTGGTTAATTTAAGAGAAGACATAATAACATGAAAATTTCAGAATAGAATTACAAAACCCAGTGTCTGTCAAAGTAAAACTAAAATCCCGTGAACTTCAAAAAGAAACAATATATGCTCTCATTAACAGGCTAGAGCAGTCCCAATTATCTGTAACTTGGCTAAACCATTGTCTTCCATGTCCATTTTATCAGATTACATAGGTTTAAGATTGTATTTGCATTCAGTGCATCTAGTTTAAGGAAATTCCAAAGCAGAATGTCAGTGCTGAAAAATAAGAATAGAAATTTTAATCAATACTTCACTCCAACAAATTTGCAGAACGGAGCAGAGTTTTAAGAAGTTCCTAGATTTGCTTGTGCTCTTTCTGTGTTGCTTATTTGTTTGATGGAGGTTTTATTTTAGTTCAAGTACTAACATTACTGTTGAAGTTGCAAATTTACAAAGGTAAGTTATACTAAATGGGGCTTATTGGACTTGTCAGGCACACTACTTACGCATTATTATTCAAGTACAGAATAAAGAATGTGACTTTCTGCCAGAGAGTCACAACTGTATATATTTATATTAAACTTTCTAATCTTTACTATTTTATCCTTAGATTACATTTGGTTCGGTGTAAAAAATTCAAAATGGTGCTAATTACACAAATAAGGTATGATCAAATAAATTTTTACCGATGTTCAGAACAAATTAATTTTTTTGAAGGAGGCTTGCATACTGTGAGTCAGGCCATCAGGTAACACAAATCAAGCATGTTAGCTATAAATATAATAATGGGGTCATTTTCTGAAAGTAGAAAGTAGAACAGGCCTGTGTTTTTGCTTATGTGTTACCTTCAAGTGTTTAATGGCTTGGTTTTTCAACCAACAAACCATGTTTGACTGGAAAAATACAGTCTGATCTGTATTCCCTTCATAAGCTTTTGCAACATTGCATCCTGTTTTAAAAAAAAAAAAGGTAACATTAAAGCAAGTAAGACAGAAAGGCCTTTTGCTGGCATCAGACTATTACTAATTTTTCCTGAGGCATGGTAAAAAATTAGTAACTATTTTGGTGGCTTGAAAGACAACAGATATTCAAGGTTATAAAAAAAGTCAAATCTTATAATTTTTTTATTTTTTTGGGATTACAATCCACAGTGCATGGGTTCTGAACTAGTAGCTAAAAAAGCCCTGCTGTAATTACCAAGGAACCAAATGGCACATACTTGATTCTGAAGACTTCTGTCAGCAATAGTTCTTACCTAGGGAAAAGGGGATTGTGAGTTTTCCCAGCACAGCTGCACAGCTACAGACAATTGCAAATTCTCCAGAACAAATTCAGTGCTGAGGTAAGCAACAACAGACACTTTGTATGAATCACTGGTCGATGAGATTTCCCTATAACCACTGAAAATATTACTTCATTGAAAATAGCTGACATAACTTCTCAAAGAAGCCATAGATAAAATGTACACACCAGTATGTATCACTGTGCAACTGACATTTTAAAGACAGGTCATAGGTCCAGAAAGACTGCTTGAAGTTATATGTTTGATTCCAGGTAAATTTTAGGAACTTGTAAGGAGAATGTATATTAAAAATATTGTTTAAAATACTTAAAGGTAGTATAAAAGCATTAATGTCTAAATAACAGATTCTATTCACACTATGTAATAATTAGTGAACATTGAATAATGAAATATCACATATTTTTAACTATCTGAATTTAGGAGTGGAATATTAGAATGTTTTTCTGTACTTTGGAACAATTTGACATGCCCCTGCGTGCACTGGTCTACAATGCTAAGGGCCCAGCAAGTTCAGCAAGGCATGGACAAAACGAGCGTGTTTTCATGCCACCACTTGGAGAGCAGTTAGAACCTCAACTGACTACTTGGCACTCAGACAATCCAGTCATATGTTTGGCAGTGGGTCATGTATCCTTCACATTTATGTTTCTGGCTTCTTTCTCTTAGTTTGTACCATGACTTTTAACATAATTTGAATCTGGGAAATAAGGGAAGATGTGGCAGAGACTCATTGTCTATCAACAGATAATTGATCAATCTAACTAAAATCCTTAAATGCATGAATGTTCACCTTTGCTTTAACAGTGCTTTGCTTTAACACAACAAAAATAGCTTTTTTATTGCAGTAGCTGGAATGGGCTTTGAGATAGAGACTGTAGAAATGCCCTGAAGTCCTACAAGTTAAAAAAATGATTTTTTTACCTTTGTATCCTTGCAACTGCACTCCAGTAATTTTCCCATGTTTCGATTACTCATTTATATGCAGCCTTCTCCTAATTGGACTAATTTTTAAGGTGCTTTAAGAAAGAATTCAGACAGTGTTTTTTTCTTGTGCGCTCCAGATGTTTGGAGTAACATGCTACAGAAGTGAATGCCAGCAGTAATGGGATATTCTTCCACAGGAAATACTTTTCATCTGACACCATGCAATAGCTCCTTGTGGAAAAAAAAGGCACCAATTTGTTATCTGGCAGTCAACCACTAAACAAAAAAGTAATCTTGATAAGATTAGATTAAGTATATATCTTCCAGTGGTTGAGTTTGAATAACAAGAAGAAGAAAAGACTAAGATAAATTATTATTTTAGGATTACTGGAGAAATATACTCAGCTATGATTTTCCTTTCAGTCTTAACACCTGCTTGCTTTTCTTTTCTGAGGAGGAAAAAACTCCCAACTTCTATACTTCTCAAGCTATTATGTAGAATGTACTCAGCAGAGAAAAAATGTATTTTATCTTCTGCTTTTCCTACACTTTAAAAAGATTTTGATAAATATTTGTAAGAGATGCCATAAGCATAAAACAGTATTTTCCCTTCTCTTCTTTCTGTTGCTTGCATATATCTAATATTTCACAAACTTTCATTAATACTACCATTTTTGGTAATTCTTTCCACAAGAAGAGTGTCCAATAACTCAGAGTGTTCACTGTTAGAGTAAAAACTGAAAAGATATGCACACGTATAGTTAGCTTTTTCTTATTGTACCACCTGAAATTAATATGAATTAATCCATTGCCAAATCAAAGCATTGCACAGTGATTTATGTACACAGTGTTAGAAGATACTGCTCAATATGAATGGACAAAATTCACATAACTTAGACATAATTCATAATATCATAATACTTTTATGTGATCCAATTCAGTCTGACTGAATTATCTTATTATCCTGTCTTACTAAAGTCACAGACAATACTCTGTTGAATTTTACTTCGAAAACCAAATCTTTGTTAAATTAAAATGTCACAGATAAAACACAGATGCTCCATTTATTTATGTAGGTACTGAGGGACTAGTTTGCAGAAATAAATAATTTAAATTATTTCCTCTGTGTATTTTTCAGAGCTTTTGACATTTTTGAAGGAATATCACTAGTTAAAATTTGACATGAAAAAAAAGCCCATTGCAATTCAGTACTTGGGGAATACTCCAGATATAAGATGGTTTATTTGCCATGGTTGTTTTATAGCTCTTTGAGAAGCCAGACAGAACTGAAGTGATTGAAAGAGAACTTAGTTTACACAAGTTTATCTTCCAGACATGTAGTATTTCTTACCTCCCTATGTCACATAATAAATCTTATGAGCTGGCATTCCAATACAGAGAGATTATGAAGATTTTTCTTTGAACTGTGTAGTCTAATGTGACACAACAGCCTGAGCAGACTGATGAAACTGAACATGATTTACGCTTCAGAGACATTTTATTTGTATTTAACACATAGATTTTGCATATAGCTCTAAGTTAGTACAAATAACTAAATAATTTCTTTCCACAGTGTTTCTCCATAAAGGATGTTCCAGACAAGAAAAGTAAGTTTTATTGCAAACTTTGATTATACACATTAAAAAAAATGCAAAGAAAACACATTTGATTTCATAAAACTGCTCTACTTCTACTTCTAAAGTAGTGTTACAGGCTCTAAGCTGTCCAGTTTCTAAAATATCGTAGTTCTATCTTTAGATTTCTACAAATAATCTGCCTTGTAAGATATTTACCAATATGTAAATCCTTCTGAGAAATACTTGTGGATTTTGCACTTGACTGAAAGTATGCTAGTGCTCGATTTTAAACCACTATTGAGAAGAAAATGTGTGGAGAAATAAGACAAAAACTCAGTACAAAGAGTAACTTTGTCATAATCCTGATATACATTATTTTTGGTAGTTACTCTTTGGAAATAAGTTAACTCAGAAGTATGTAGCTTATTTTGTCAGATCCTGAGTTTCTGTTTAAGGGAATAAAACTTGCTGTTTTTAAAGATCTGAAATAACATAATGGCATTTAATTATACCACACTTCAGAAAGTGCTTCTAATTTTTTCCTTCAACTGAGTCCTTTATCCTCTATCCAAATGAACTGCAATTCTATAGTCTGAAGCATAAGCAGCCCATGTGACTTCCCAGCATGACTAAGAGTTGTTTAAGAATTAAGGAAAAAAACACCATATTTAGTTAAGTATGTAGGAGAGACATTAACCAAACAATCTTTTATTATAGGAAAGATTAAAGAAAGATGAAAACCTCTGTTTAACAAGTTTCTGGAATGAAAGCTAGTGACATCATGCTATAATTTTACCCATTATTTTAATTATACTTGTGTTCAGTTTTGTCGATTTCAGTGAACATTATAGATAGTGTGTATCCAATATGCAAGCCTTCAGCAATTAAGTTTTCTTCCACAGTTCCATTTGAGATGAAAAATACAGGTGTATAGTTTCAGTTCAGAGATAATACCTTGCTTGTGGAACACAAACAAATTCAATATAGGGATAGAAAATAAATTACTATTTTATTTTATCAGTCTCCAAGTTAGTTCACCTACGTTATCTTTTATCTTCATAAATTCTTCAGTATTTTTAGGAAAGTATGAAGAATTTCAATATAAATTATAGCCTTCAGAGTAAAAATATTTTGCTTGACCTGGAAGAATTTGTTCAATTTTAACCTTTGATAAATAGCCTAAATCCCAAACAAAATACCTCAAAAGGCAAGAGCACACCAGATTTTAATTCAGATATCTAGAATACTCATAACTTGGTGAAAGTGTTATGTTGTTCTACATATATTCTGGAAAGTTCCCGTGTCGTTTCCATTCTCATACAATAATAAGTATGAAAGTTTTATGATACTGCTTCAGCCCATCCAAGCATTTGAGGCTTTTTTGTATTCGTTTGCTGTTTCTTTGTTCGTTTTGTTTCTGGTTGTGGTTGTTTGTTCTTTTTTTTTTTAGTAAGAGAGAAGTGACTAAATTTAAAATTAATTAATTCTTTATTTCTAATATGAATGTGCTGGCTGATTGTCATGAAAGAAATTTATGTTATTTTTACAGTTTTTGTGATTATTCATTACCTCCTTCATAGATTTAAAGTGCTTGAATCTACACGAGAAATAAATAGAATAAATAACACAGCATAATAAAATCACTGCTTTTTAACTGTGCTCAGTTTATTCTACTTGTAAGTCAGAGCTGAGGTGTAATATTCTTCTTTTACAAAAGGAAAATGCTATCTACTGAGTCATCAAAACAGAATTTTGCAGCACCTTGAGAGATTTTCCTTTAAGATGTCCTTCTCAAATACTGATTAGGCCAAGTCTTCCTCAACTTGTGAGCTTTAATGAAATCACAGCTGGCAATGGTGTGGTTGATTGCTATGTTACCTCACTATTAATTGAACTTGTGCTTTGCTTTTGTTTGGGTGCTTTTTTTCTGGAATAAAAAGTGTTAATGGAAAATAAGAATTGCACTTTGAAAGTCTTAAGCTTTTACCAGGATTATAACTTTCTCCCATAAAGAAAGTTCTTGGAAAGATTTCTTGCACATGCAACTTGATCTAGGTGATCCTGCTCTGGGAGGTGGATTGGACTAGATGATGTTTAGAGGTCAGTTCCTAATGTTCTGTGATTCTTTGATTTTTCTGCACCTTCTTAATGACCTACAGTGCTCACATTTCCATAAGGAGTTACTCTTTTTCCTGATTTTCACTTCAAATTTGGGGAAGGTGTACACAGGAAGACCTATAAAATAATAAACTGATAAATGGCACTTACTTGCAGAGATAGAAGTAAAATAAATAGTAAAAAATAATTGCACTTTTTTTTGTAGATAACTATGAGACATGACCTATTACTTAACTGTGACATGGTTTAGCAAGGTACAGCACATTTTTTAAAGGAATAAAATGGCATTAAAGCCAAATAGGACAATGAACTTTACTCAGGACTTACGAAAGCTGTCAGATGTTTTTCAGAGATAAGCAGTAGGTACTTGGATGAATACAAAATATCAGCCACTATACTGCACAGGTTTTAGAAGAATGTCACTACAAAATTGGAGGCATTGGTGAAATAGTATCTTCAAAAGTTTGCGTAGACTCTAAACATGATCAGGGGATTAAGAAAATCAGATAACCACAAGATTATGGGTAAAGTTTTGTCATTTATTAAAACTAACTGGTAAGACTGACTAGGAACCAACACTCCCTTCTTAAAAATTTAGCAGTGAAACATGCCAACACTTTATACAGAGACAACAAAAAAATAAACAACTGTGTAGGAAAAATATGCATAATCATGAAAGCTCAAAACTCTCAGAATTGTTTCAAATATCGAAGTCAGTCATGTCCATTCAGGGCAATCCCTGAAGTGGGGTCGGGCTTCATGCTCTCTTCTTGCTGTTCATAGCTATTGGGAGGTAAAAATACCCAAAACAAGTCCTTTTATTTGTATGTGCTGCCTTTTTGCAGTAAAATAAAAAAAACAGCAGATGAAGTTGATGAGGTCTTCCACAGGCAACTGACAGCAGCCTCACAGCTACAGGCCCTGCTCCTCATGGGGGATTTTAATTACCCTGATATTTGCTGGAAGACCTACTCAGCAAACCATTCACATCCCAGGAGGTTCCTTCAGTGCATTGGTGACAACTTTCTGATGCAAATGGTGGAGATACCCACTAGGAGAGGAGTGCTGCTGGATCTTGTACTCACCAACAAGGAGGGTCTGGTTGAAGCAGTGAGGGTTGAGGGCAGCCTTGGTTGCAGTGACCATGAGATGGTGGAGTTCAGGGTCTCGTGTGGTAGGAACAGAATAGCTAGCAGAATGGCAACCTTCGACTTGAGTAGGGCCAACTTTGGCCTCTCCAAGCAATTGCGAGGGGAAATCCCATAGGACACGATACTGGCAGGTAAAGGAGCCCAAGACAGCTGGTTAACATTCAAAGACCACTTCTTTGAAGNTACTGGCAGGTAAAGGAGCCCAAGACAGCTGGTTAACATTCAAAGACCACTTCTTTGAAGTCTAAGATCAGAGCTTTCCAAAAGGAAAGTAGTCAAGGAAGGGAGCCAGAAGACCTGTGTGGTTAAACAGGTCACTACTGGGCAAACTGAGGAGGAAGAAGAAAGTCTATAGGTCATGGAAGGAGAGGATGGACACTTGAGGTGGTTATAAGGCTCTGGTGAGAGAACGTAGGGAATCAACCAGGAAAGCCAAGGCCTCCTTGGAATTAAAC
>VXBP01003400.1:66732-91387 GCA_013400115.1 Rhinopomastus cyanomelas | reverse complement strand
GAGAATGTAAGGATGCAACTAGAAAAGCCAAGACCACCTTGGTATTCAACCTTGCAAGAGTGGTCAAAGGCAACAAAAAGGCCTTCTTCAAATACTTTTCAGGTAAAACTAAAACTAGAGGCAATGCAGGCCCCTTGCTGAATGAGGTGGGTTCCCTGGAAACAGAAGATGCAGAGAAAGCAGAGATACTGTACACCTTCTTTGCCTCTGTCTGTACTTCTGGGGGCTGTCTTGATATCAAGCCCCAAACTGCTGAGACTCCAGAGGAATTTGAGGTAAAAGAGGAGCCTGCCTTGGTTGATGAGGATTGGATTAGGGATAAGTTGAACAAGCTGGATGTACACAAATCCATGGGCCCAGATGGGATGCACCAGTGCATACTAAGGGTGATGGTGGAAGTCATTGCTAAGCCACTCTCCATCATCTTTTCTAAGTCATGGAGATCAGGAGAGTTACCTAGAGACTATGGGATAGAAAACGTCACTCCAATCATCAACAAGGAAAGGAAGGAGGATCCAGGTAACTATAGACCAAACAGCCTCACCTCCATCCCAGGAAAGGTGATGGAACAATATGTTCTGTAGGCTGTCTCCAGGCACATCAAGGACATGAGGGTCATTAGGGACAGTCAGCAAGGCTTAATCAAAGGGAAATCACGATTGACCAACCTATTAGCCTTTTATGAGGGCATAACCAGGGGGATAGATGATGACAGAGCAGTGGATGTGGTCTATCTTGACTTGCAGTCAAGCTGTGGCAGTGTGGTCTAGATGATCGGGTAGTGAGCTAGATGATGAACTGGCTGCAGAACAGAAGCCAGAGAGTGGTGGTGAATGGGACAGAGTGTAGTTGGAGGCCTGTATCTAGTTGAGTTCCTCAAGGGTATGTGCTGGGACAAGTCCTATTGAATCTATTAATTAATGACTTGGATAAGGGATTAGAGTGCATTGTCAGCAAGTTTGCTGATGACACAAAGCTGGGTGGTGTGGCTGATACCCCAGGAGACTGTGCTGCCATTCAGCCAGACCTGGATAGGCCNTTGCTGACAAGAGTCTGAATAGAAGGCATTGTGAGTAGCTGAAGGACACTGAACAAGGGACTGAAAGACATCTTTATGCTGATAAACAAGGAGAAACTGGCAACCAAAGCGGAGAATAACTGGTAAAATCGGGATGAGAAAGACTGAGCTAAGACTGAGCTATGGGAGGAGAAGACAGATATGAAGAAACCAATCGTATTGCTTTTAGAGTGGGTGGCTATTGTGTGGTTAATGGTCTGAAACCAATCATAGTAGATGCTTGAGAGTGAGATCATAACAATAAGGTATAAAAATATATGCTTTGTTAGTAATAAAGGGCTTCACTAAGACTACATTAGTCTGTACGTGTCATCCCTTGATCCTCACATTGCAGCCAGGACCATATAAATACAAGAATGAACTTCTTCACAGTGAGGGTGACGGAGCACTGGAACAGGGCTGCCCAGGGAGGTTGTGGAGCCTCTTTCTCTGGAGAAGTTTAAAACCCATGTGGTTGTTCCTGAGCAACTTCATCTATGTGATCCTGCTATGTCAGGGGGATTAGACTAGATGATATTTGGAGGTCCCTTCCAATCCTTAATGATTCTATGATTCTACGATTCTACGATTCAATGGTGATCAAAATTCTGATCAGAGTTTCCATACTTACTTGATGATGTGACAAATGCAAGTTTTCAAAATTGTTAAACTGGTGGTAAGAGAAAAAGATAGCGTGAGGAAAAGAGAATAGTGAAAATAAGAGGAGGAAAGATAAATGCTTTCAATGTTGTCAAATATCAGAGAAAATATTTAATAATAGACCACAACCAGAGAAAGTGAAATATTTTTTTTCTGAGGATCTTTTAGCCCAGGAAAAAACCCTATATCCACTTTTTCTCACATTTTTCCAACTTATTAACAGATATAAAGAGGATTTAGATAACATATTTTGTAACAGATTACATCTATTTCAACATATCAGATTAAAGGAGTTACATTACCTGTCCTACCATGGTTTCCCAGCATGGCCCTCTGGGAACATCTGCAGGGTCTACCTGTATTGGAGGAGCAGTAGAATTTTCTGGAATTGTACCATTGTACAGACTGGCTTCCCATATTGTCATATTATACTTGACAATCTTTTCCTCTTCCAACTAAGAAATAAAATGGGAGAAAGACCACAATATTAATTGTGAACAACTCTGAACCTCTTCTGCTGCAAGACTTCTGATGCTAGCTCAAGCAGAGACATGCTTGACGCTACTGAAAGAAAAGACTGTCTTTCCTTATATTTGTAGCTGGCTGGGAACCCTCATCCTTGCACAGCTATGTATTAAAAAAAAAAACAATGAAGAGAAGTAAATAGCTTGCCTTGAGATTTATTTCATCCATTAGGGCAATAATGAATGTGTAGAGATTGCCAAGAAAAAGAGCAAAGATTCGCCCCAGTTGCCATCTCAGAGCTATTCGAGGGTGGTAGTTTTCCAGAGAACTGATTACGTCAAATAAAGTTGGACAGAACATTCCTAAAAGTGACATAACCATGTTCACCTGAGAGGAAAAAAACAAAAAACAAACAAAAAAAATAATTAGAGTGAAATGTTAGAGGCAAGTAATTCTGTTATTATTGATTTGAGTGGGGCTCGTATTTCCATTGCTACTTTTGTTTTTTTCTTTAACAAAAAACAAAATCCAGATAGGAATCACAAGATGTCTTCACAAATTAAGAAAGGAAAGAAAAGTCAGTTGTAATTTGCTGAAAATGTATATTATATATATTTACATATATGATATATATGCATATGAGATCTTTTTTTAATTTTGGAAATTTTTTTTCATTCTTGGAACTGTCAGGTTCCGAGAGACTGCTTCTCTCGGAAGACTGTTCCAGTGACTGACAACCCTTGCAGTGAGGAACCTTTCCTAATGTGCAATCTGAACTTTTCCTGATGAAGCTTAATCTCACTTCCTTCTGGCCTGTTGGTATTGTGAGAGGTGATCAGCCCTTCCCCCTTGCTGATCCTCTAGAAGAAGTTGTAGACTGTGATAAGCTCACCCCTCAGACTTTTCTTCTCCAGGCTCAACAAGCAAGTGACCTCTGCTACTCCTAATTCTCGTCCTCAAAACCTTTCAATATCTTGGTTCCTTTCATCTGTGCACACTCTAGTGGTCTGATGCTCTTATACAGAGGCACAAGATAGTAGCTCATTGTTCTCTGAAATAATACAGCAGCAGAAAGGCACTATACCAATAAATACATTCACTCACTTATAAAGGTGCACATTCCCACTATTAAAAAGTTTCATCCCCAAGACTGGTGTTCTGGAGGAAAAGAAATAAATAGCTTTCCTTTTGCTCTCTTCCTGTTCTTAGCTTTTGATGGGTTCTGGAGCAAGTAATTGCATTTTTTCATTTTAAGACAATCAGCAGTACAGTCTGTTCTTAGCTTGTGCAACTCTGTAAGAATCACGTTTACAGGAATTCACTGATGTTTCCCAGGTATTCAGATCATGTTATTTGTAACTGGTATGAGCTTGTTAAAATAGCAAGAAGTCACTGTTACTTCATAGTACTCAAAAAAAGAAACATCCAGTGAAGAACTTGTAGTTATCACTTCTTGCAGCACTTCTGCTTATAACTGAATAGGGCAGAATCTATATTCTAATTTCCTACCAGCTTTTACTTTACCATATTAATGTCTGTTTGGGTTTAATACAATTACTGCTTGGAATACATTTTCTCATGTGAGAATTGTAGGTATTAATATTTTTTGTACTTCTGGAAGTTGGTGAGATGTTGGTGATAAAAATATTGGTAAAGTTTTCTTCTTAATTAACTGTGCAAACTCTATTAAATTAAGGTCTTCAAAGTGTCACAACATTTATAGTACATGTTGCCTCAGATACCATTAAACCAAAGATTTTTTTCCAAATATGACCTAGGATGTCACAGCCTCAGGTGTCAATAACAGGCACCTAAATAAACAAGAATTCTTAAAATTCAAATATTTTGTAACAGGTCGAATATCCTGTTTAACAATAGAAATATTCAATCCTGATGTGATACTCATGAATCTTAAGCCAGAAAACTCACTGACCCTTGTGTTTCAGATTCTCCTGCAGCAACAAGTTCCAGGGGCAAATGTGTACAAAAGAGATGTTCTGGGTCACATCAAAGGTTGGCCTAGTCCAACAAATACCCAGAGTTGAGCAAGAAAAGTACAAACATAGGAATAAGTCCTGAACATCAGATATAATCAGTTTGCTCAGTCACAGGGTATGGTATTTACGCATTTAGCCACTTCCAAAAGATTTCTCTTTCATACCTTGGATAAGTCCTCCTTTAGACATGTAAATTTTGTCATTCATAGCACTGGGATCCACTGTGCACTATTCCTTACCTTTTGCTTTTTCTGAACCTGGCTTCTGCTCAATTAATCTGATGTCCCTTGGTTCTCATGCTGGAAGACATGTTGAATGTATCTTCTGTGCTTTGGGCATTTTTAAGAAGAGTACCTGAAAACTTTACTGAAGGTCTCCTGACTGCAGCTTGAGAGAGGGGTAGGACAGAAGTCACTGCTTTTCTTTCTTTGCTTTTCTCTATTTTTATTATTTTCTGCCTTTTTTAAACTTATCTAGAATAAGCATATTTTTGGCATGTACTTTCTAGCAGTACTTTTCCATGCCTTGACTATTCATATTCTGCATCTCAAAACCATTCAATTTTGCAGAAAAGGCATTATTAAGATAAGATGCAAAATGCACAGAAACTTTCAAATTTGAAAAGTGAGAAGTCATTACTAAGGAAAATGCGATGTTTTACCAAAGTAAAGTTCAGTACTTTGAGTTTTCAAAATCCAAAAACTATGATGGGATCTTTATTTGGAAAGCATGATAATTCCTTACATAATTTTATAGATATTGTAGAATCATAGGGTCATGGAATGGTTTAGTTTGCAATTGATCTCAGAGATCATAGAATCATAGAATCATGACACAGCAGGATCACATAGACTATGTCACACAGGAACACATCCAGGTGGGTTTTAAACATCTCCAGTGAAGGTGACCCCACAACCTCCCTGGGCAGCCCGTTCCAGAGCTCCATCACCCTCACTGTGAAGAAGTTCCTTGTCATATTTTAGACAGACACACAGCTAGGTTACTAGCTAGGCTGTTCTCTTGAGTCAGAAGGGGAACTGTGCCCTCCTTTCAGTCCCTTCCCCCATGCCCTACCCGCATGAGTTGCCATGTCATGTCGCTCTGATATGCCATGGCCTATTATTATGATATTTTTAGTTTCTTGTGAAGGATTTTGTTGAACAAAGAAATTGTCTGGTGAATCATCCAATGAATTGCAGTCACATTTCATTTCAGAAACAAGCTGATTTATATTCTGGACTTGAAACTCAGGTGCTCAAGAAGATTTTCATTCTGTTTTTATCAGTGACAGTGCCCCTGGTCTGTGTGACATTAACATTGTGCAATGACGTGCCAGAAGCAGGGGCAGCATGCCAGCATGCATTCACATGATAAGTTAAGAGTGATAGCAAACATGGTTTTTTTATCCACTCTCTGCTGAGTGAATTTCACAAATCTCTGTCCTACTGAAGTAGAATCTTCCTGAAGAAAGGAACAACAATCAAGAGGTAGAAACTAATTATTTAAAAACTGAATCAAAACAGAGTTTCTAGTGTCTCTGTGACTTGAACTACTCCAGATATCAGGTCCTTGAGTTACACTTTAAAAACTAGAAAATTACTGCATACACAATTTTTTCCAGCTGTTATGAATCTGGTAAGATACCTTGTGACTGCAATCACAGAATCATAGAATCATTAGGGATTGTAAGGGACTTCGAAAGATCGTCTAGTCTGATCCCCCTGCTAGTGACTCTTGCAACATATTAAACTATACCAACACAACAGTATCGAACACTGACTGTTGGCTAAATGGTAAGTGTATAACAGTAAGTAGTCTAGCTAAAATAAATCATATATTCCACTAACAATTGCAGTAGACATAGATTTGTTTAACATTAGTTGCAGAAAGCACTAATAATAACCTATTCTACTAGCAAATATGTTTTCATTTTTTAAAATACAAATTAGAATTAAAATTATATGTTATTCTAACAAAAACTCCTTGATAATTTCTGGAATCAAATGAGAGAATTGACAACATGGCTTAATAAATTGAATATAAATGTACTCCATGTCTACTACTGGTAACATTAAAGTAAATAGCAGCATATTTTTGGCGAAAAAGTGTGTGTGGCTTCAATAACCTTGTAAGGCCTCTAAAGCACAGTTTCTGTTGCTGGAAGAAAAATTTATGTGTGAAACCTATTCTCCTTTTTTTCCAAATGTTGCTAAATATTTTGACCAGATTAGACTGTCTCCTCGTAAGTTTTCTGTGGTTTTAAGTAGCTTTACTTTTAAACAGTACTGAAACATACTTAAGAAAACAGGGTACCTTAGTACCTTCTATCAATTTAACACCACTTCTGTTAAAGAAAAATGTTTAAATTACTGTTACGTAGAAGCCAAACATGTTTCCATAATTAAATATTAATATCCAATCAAAGGCTCAGCTTTAGTAGCTCACAAATTTGTTCATTATCTGTTAACAGGAAAAAAATCTTCAGTCAATAATGGCGATGCTGTTTTATCCACTCTCCTTCGAAGACACACCGGCTCCAGACCTTAGTTCTATGAGATAGTCTCCTTTGTAGTATTTTTTGGTAAATCATTCAAAAGTCACTAATGTACATACTGAGCTACTTTCCTAATTGCTGTGTAAACTAATATAACAGCTTTTGGTAGCACAGTTCTTGTTATTACAAATCTGCTACAACTCCATTCAACTGAGAGAAAGCTGAATTCCACCTGAACTCTCTTTGCCTGCTAGTCTGTTGCCACACTTAGGGCTCACTTACAGTTTTGTACGTGACATTTCTTTCCCATCAGATCAAAACGTAAATAAAAAATAATTTTCTCAAGTAACTTAATCCAGTCTCATCAGCCCTATTTGTCTGAATTCCAGATGTGGATTGTGGAGTTTTCTAAGTTACTTTCTCAGTCAGGTTTTGGTGCCAAAAATTAGGGATTGACTTTTCTCATTCTATTGTCACATATCCCAGGAGATTTATGAAGTTAGCATCTTTTTGCATTACCTTAAGTCAAGTGTCTACTCTATACTCCAGCTCAGAAGATTAACGTTTAAGTGACAATCACCTAGTTTTACATCATGAACAGCAGTCTCTCTGCCAAGAAAGCAAAACTTGACCTGTTTTTCAAACAGCAACACTGACGTTTCTTTTTTTTTTGTAATAGTGTGTACCCTTACTGCACAGTTGTAGCAAATACGGTCCCTACAGCTCTATCAGGCACAGCTTTATGTACTCTAAAAGAAAGCAGATTAAGCACAAAGGCAGTATCGGGCTAGGACTGGGCAGCTGGAACTGGAAGGTGTGGGTTTAGTTTTGTTGCTACGCTTCAGAGGCCTCAAGCAGCTTGGCGTATGCCCACACACTGGCCACTTTTCTCAGGCCAGTCTCAAGAGGTACATAACAGGAGATTAGAGTCCTTGAAGAAATCTTGTGAATCCATAGAGCGGTTAAAAAGCAATCTTAAGAACACAAAGGAGGAAATGAAAGCCTTCAAATACAAAGAGACTTTTGAAATGACCAACCAACAAAAAAAATGAATGAAGCAGAATGCAGACAGACCAGACCCATTCTTTTGTTAAACATGTATCATCCACATTCAGAGTATTCTCAAGGAAAGAAAGGCAACATGCAGAGTAAAGGAATACAATCTCAAACCACATCTATTTTAGAAATCTGCTAGCACGAACTTCATTTCTTTCCCACCACCCGTAGTTCTCCAGACCTTCCAGGGCAAACTTTTGTGATCTTCTGACAACAAAAAAGATGAGGTAGCCACTCCCAGCAAGCGTACATAGGGCTAAGAAATTAGCAAGAACCCTCAGGAATCTAGTCAAATGAATATTTTCCTCTTTTCGGCTCTCTTGCTCCTCCACAATTGCTTCCTGCACTTATTAGAAAGAAAAGAATATTGTAAGTACTTTAATGGTCAAGACCCCTGCATTTCTTCCACAGTTGTTAGAAGACAACTAAATGATGAAGATGAGAATCATCATGAGCATCATGTTTTTAGACGAGTTTATATTGTCTTATATAATCTGTTTTGAAAGCTGGTATATCAGGGGTTTTGGCTCCTAGAGTTTGCTTTTGTCTATTAAGTCAGTTTGTAAGGTGCTATGAGGCTGGAGTGACCCAGCAGGGTAAGTGTGATCAACTGTGAGAGAAGAAACAGCCACACTTTGAAAATGTGCATTGGTGAGAAAACAAAAAAGGATTTTATTCTAAAGGTCAACAATTCAAAAGGAATGAAAACACCTGATTTACACCAATTGAAAAGACAAATTGGGATACCTTTCCTTAGTGAGCTCTATTTTACCTTAAAGCTTGTTGTGATCGAGGCAAACTTATTATCTGCTGTCTCAGGATTGCCAATCAGGTAGTCCCAGCTTGTGAACATTTTCCAGCTGAAATTAAAACTAGTATCATCCCCACCACCATCGTCATTTGCATTCTTTGCCATTCTACAAGAGCCAAAAGGACACAGGAATATATTGTTAGAACTATTTCTGCCATGTGAGCATGGGTTTAAATTTGGTTTTTTGTTCTAACATTGTTCTGGAAAAGTTATATTATTATTGCAGTCAGACATGTTACAGTAAACATAGAAAGCTCAGTCTGAAGACAGAAGGATGGAGATTTTAATTTTGTCGTTTCAATTTCTGAGGTCATAACACATATTTTTTATGAGAAAGAATGAATTTATTTCATTAACACTGCAGTAAAACTCTGCTGGATAAGAAACCAATAAAAAAACAGTATTAAGGTCTTTCAAACAGACAACTGCAGAGCATGTGGAGCTGCAACAGATTTTTTTTAGAGACCATACAAAGAAAGAAAAAATACTCTGAAATACCAAGTCAGAAAATAAAGCTATTATACTATACAGAGGTATCACTAATACAGCTTTCTCTCTTACCATTCATGTCCTATGCATTTATAAATAATACTTATAATGGCATCCAGGAACACAAAACTATTTTTTCAATTTTTTACCTTAATCTTAACTACTCATGTTTCTATTTCAAAGTGCTGTCACTCCTGTAATAATAGTGATGTTGATTCTGCAAAATTTATCACTTAACTCAATTCACCTCCTATTTCACTGCTTTTAGTTTCTCTGCTGTGTTGCTCTCAGAAAAGAGCAGAAGAGTACAAGAAATACTCATAAAAGTACCTACATTTTTATCAATATCAGTCATGTGTCTGGGTAAGAAGGAACCACATACAGTGTATTCTGTCCTTAAATATATTCCTTTGTTCAGGCCACAGAGATTTTCTGCTAAAGGAATCTAATTTTTGGTGTCTGTGATAATCATTGAAATACAATTATCTGACTAAAACTTTCCTAATCTTCACAGCTACGTCATAAAAATATATTTTTAAAATATATAAAATATATTCACATATATTACAAATATATTAAAAATATAATTTTTAATTAAACCACTGTAGCAAGTTTAACTGTGATAGTACTGGTCTTCCCCATGTTGTGTCTCAGTGTTGTTTGTGGTGGTAGCTGGAGGGTTTGATAACACACCAATATTTTGGCTACTGTTGAGCAGTGCTTGCACAGCGCTAAAGCTGTGAGGTTTTTCTGTCATAACATTCTCCATGGCTGAGGGGGGCTGAGGGATGAGCTAGGCTAGTTAACCCGACCAGATCAAAGAGATATTTAAAACCACCTGGATATGCTCCTCTGAGGTTTGATGTAGGTGATCCTGCACTGGCAGGGCGATTGGACTAGGTGATCATTTGAGGTCCCTTCCAATCTCTAACGTTCTGTTTGATTCTGTGATATTCCATACCATATGCCATCAGCCCAGAAATAAAAGCAAGAGGAAAGAACAAAAAGGGGGACCCATTCATTGATGGTGTTTTGTCCTCTGGAGCAATTGCTACGTGTATCAGGCTCTGTTTACTAAAATAGTGGCTAAACACAATCTGCTGATGGGAAGCAGAGAATAATCCTTATTATTTGCCTTTGCTTCCACAAGTGGCTTTTGCTTTTCTGCTTTATTAGCCTGTTGTTGTCTTTACATTCTAGCCTCTTGTTACATTTTTCTCTGCCCTGCCCGTCCAAGAAGAGGAAAGTAACAGAACAGCTTTGGTAAGCATGTGGCCTCCAGCCAAGGCCAAACCATCACAACCACCTTCTGTTGTAACAGTGTGTTCTCCTAAGAAAAATGTATTACGACTTTGTTTTTACCTCTGAAATGCTTCTTACCCTGTGCAGGAAAACAAGTAATATTTCAAAAAGTAGAACACTAATAAATATAATGCTCATACGAGTGAAAAGTACTGACCTCAGTACAAAACTGTGGAAACAGATGGATTGCATCTTGCTATATATTCACAGATGTCCTTGAACCTTGACCTTAATACTCTGATTTTTTTTTTCACTTTAGTTATCTTTTGAAGATATCACTACAGCTGACTGTGTAGTTGGTCAGCAGTCACCTTGCTTGAATTAAGGCTATTAAAGATTCTATTTATTGACAGCCTATTACAGTTTATTACAATAGTGAAAAGCCTGTGTGATAATAACTTCATTTAATTTAAATTCTGATCCTAGAACAAAATTCAAGTCCAGAATCTAAGACCCAAAGACTAATATATGACCAATAGTATTGCCTTAGCCCTGTTTCACTTACCCGTATATTTCCTCCTGTGTGCATAATATTATACTCTTGACATTACATTAAGCTTAGTTTCCACACTGCTGGAGATAGTTTTGCTTTCCACAGAACATGACATCCTTACTATGGCTAGAAGACAATTAATAATTCTTTGCTATGTAAATGTGATTTAGTTACACACAGAACTGTTTGCCATATTTTTTTTCTTTCTTGTCTTCTTCTTCATGAGACCATTTAACTCACATAAGCTACACTACAGGTAGAACAATTACAATTCCTTGTAGTCAATTGACATGTTGCTAGATGCAGAGTATTAAGAAAAGATGGGCTGATTAGCAGTCAACTCTGTTCCTTACTCTATGCATTCATTTTTTCATTTTTAATTTGCAAGAAGGTAGTGTCATGTTGTTTCAATAAAGATTTGTTCCCACTTCGACAACACTGCAACACAGCAGCTGGTACAGAACAATAGATAAACAGATAAAGGCTGAAGGAATCTTACAGGACTTCGACACTGCGTTTGAACTTACACTGTCCTGCCCTGACATCTATACTGAGAAAAAGACCAGTCGCTAACAGTAGCATTATCGGTATTACTGAACCTCATTTCAGTGCCTTATTCCACAGCCAGGTAGAACTTACGTTCGAATGACAATCATAAAGCTGTATCCAATAGTCCCAACTCCAACAAGGAAATAAGAAAGAGGCATTCTGAATTTAAGCCATCCAATCGTCCTCTGGTTGTTGTAATAGCCATAGAAGAGCACAGAATACTGTGCAAAGCCCTGAAAGTCATTTAAAAAAAGTCACATCTGTTAAACACGCGCATAGTCGGAACTTGTACCAATAGTAACATTCTGAAACATACATTCCAATGTGCTCAAGACAGTCAAGAGTATCACTACCACAAGTCTCTCAGGGTGGAAAATCTCCCATTTAGAAAGACTTAGAATATTTCATGCCAATGTTCAAATCTTTACAAGTACATGCACAGCAAAGACAAAGCTCCAGCTGGATGTAATGAATTTAGAAGAAATACAGAGTATTTATAGATTATGCATTATTTTGACATTAATACCATAAACTGAGGGTTTGTGAATTAAAACACCCATTTGCTTGTCTTCTGATACTGAGTTGATCATTTTGCATAAAATAAGTAACATCTTTCTTTTACACATTAGTGCAAAACATGCGCTTAAATTACTGCACCTCTTACTATGCATGAAAAGGGTCACAGCGTTATGTGGAAAACCTAATTCACAATTGTAAAATTAAAAGAAAATACATGACACACACAAATATTATCAAACATATGTTGGAAAAATTGTTGATTTTGTAATCAACATACCTCATTTTTCTTCACATCAGACTAGCTTTGAGAGATGTGCCTATACATAACATGTAACAGTGATGGCTCCTTTAAAATGGGAAACGTTGTTATAGAATATATTTGTTACTAATTACTTGTAAAACACCTACAAATGTCAGGACAATTTCAAGTTCAATACTGTGTATTTTGCCTCTTTTTGCTCATTAAAGCATTCAGTAATTCCATTTTAGCTCAGATTTCAATACAGCTTAATGTAGCTCTGGAGAGCCTTCGGGATCCCTCAGATCGTTAAAATGCTTTTCAAGTCACTGTGTTCTGCAAAGTCAGAAATTATTTCTCCAAAGCTTGACATTCAGGATGTTCACCAGACTTTGCTTACTGCATTTCACTTGGTGATGCTCTTGTTAATGTAGCCCAATATCCCATTTGCTTTCTTTGCCGCTGCAGTTCCTGTGTTCACTCATGTTGAGCCTACTGTCCACCCAAGACCTCCAGTCCCTCTCTACAAGGCTGCTCTCCAGCAAGGTGGATCCCAGTCTGAGCTGCATTTGTGGTTTATGTATTCCTAGGTGCAAGACCTTACCCTTGTCCACAGTGAACTTCGTAAGCCTACTCCTCCAACCTCTCCATATCTTACTGAAGGGTGTCTCTCCCTTCTGGAGTGTCAACTTCCTTGTTCATTTTGGTATAATCCACAAACTTCATCAGAGTGTTCTTGATCCATACATCTAGATCATTTATGAAGGTTCTAAACAGTATTGGGCCAACTATTGATCTCTGGGGTACCCCACTTGTAACTGGTTGCCAGTTAGAGAAATAGCTATTTACTACCACATTCTGGGTATGGACTTCAGCCACTTCCTCACCCACTGCACAGACACTACATGTCTAAGTTGTAGTATAAGTTAGTTTCTCAAGGAGGAGGCTGCTGGAGACTGTTGCAAAAGCCTTGGAGAAGTCCAGATATACCACATCCACAGTCTACCTTGCATCATTTGAGTGGGTTACTTTGTCATAGAAAGTGATCACATTTGTCAAGCATGACCCACCCCTAGTGAATACATGTTGGCTTTTTCCAAATACATTGTTCAGTTTACTGGTGATAGTCCTCAGGAGGATCTGTCCCATAAATTACCCAGGGAATGAAGTAAGGTTAATTGGTCTATAATTACCTGGGTCCCACTTGGAACCCTTCTTGTAGATAGTGTAGATAGGGATGTGCCACCCTCTGGTCTTCTGACACATCTCCTGATCCCCATGACTTCTCAAAGATTACGGAGAGCAGCTTCGCAACAACATTGGTCAGATCTCTTAAGACGCTCTGGATGATATTTGAACCCATCGTCTTGTGCACCAGCTCTTCCTTCACTGATGGTGGTCTGTGTGAGCATCGATCTGAATTTTTGTTTCTGTGGGCCTGTGACTCAATAGCCCTTTGTAAGCACGGGTGGCTGGTCTTTCAATTATCACTTAGGGAGACAGCTAACACACACCTACACTTGTCTGATTGGCCACTTTTACTCCCCAATTTGTTGTAGTGTTCAATACAAGGTTGGACAGAGCTGTGGGCAACCTGGCCCAGTGAGAGCTGTCCCCACTCTAGGGCAAGGGGGCTGGAACCTGGTCTCTGAGGTACCTTTCAACCTAAGCCATTCTGTGATCCTATGAATTGACCATAATGATTAAACACTGGTATAAGTACGCAGAACTGCAATTTTATGCACTTACACTAAAATCATAGAGAGTAGCAAAGTTCATAGCAGTTGCTTCTTCAGCTCTTGGGACAGTTTTTCTAGGTAAAGAGCCATATGGCTTCCCCATCAAAGCCTGGAACCAAAAACATGAGAGCAATTTACATTTCAGATCAAAATACCAACAAATGGAAGGGAAACTGATCTGTCATTTCCTAGAAAGTTTTGTTTTATGCTCCTAAACTCCTTAGTGATGATTATCTACTTCCCCAATTCTTTTAATATCTTCTAAGATTAATCATGGGAAGCATGCTTAAAGTATACATTGATGATGCTTTCTAAATTAAAGTGATGTTTCACTAGTATCTATAGATTGTCAATCTGTGCCTTTTACAATCAAAGGCCATGCAGAAGTCTGGATTTCCTTGGTGAATGGCTTTTGTCATAAGACCTAAAGATTTTTGAGGTTTTTTTCATTACTGATTTTACTGTGCATTTTAATTAAAATATGGGAAAGATGCCAGGTGTTCAGTGTTTGGATTCTGACTGTCCTGTTGCTGCTGGAAGATGTTTGCTCAGACACAGTATATGTCCTTACCTGAAAACTGTCAGGGATTTTATTTTGGCTTCAATGGCAGGTAGGTCATTCTATTCAAATACCGTACTAGGAATCTTTTGGAAATTCCTACCTGACTCTTTCCCATCTGCTTACCAAAACACAAAAGTATGTGGAATAGTGAAACCAGGGACATGACACAATATTTTTAATTACATACAAACCCTCTTTTATGAAGACAATATGGCAACTCAAAGGAACTATTAAAATATTACGTTTCACATAAGATTTCTCCTCCTAAATAAGATCTTCTCTGAGCATAATTATTAACAGTGATGCTGCACACAGTGAAAAACAGGAAGGGTGTCTCATTACTTTACAGCCATATAGGGCTGTATCTTCAGTACACATTTTAGTCAAGAGACTCCACTTGCTTCTTAATTTCAATTACTCTTCTTAGTTCACACGAGGTAAAAAAGAAAAGGAAGCTTAGCAGCGTGCCAGACCACAGGAAAACACTTTCAGGACACTCCTTCCTGTACATTTCTTTCTGTCATATTTATTTCAAGATGTATCTGTAAAGACAACTGTCCACAAAGAAAGCATATTTTTATGTCCTTAATATACCTTCATATTTTTAAATTGAGTGTAAAGAGACTGTAAATTTATTTAACGATTCACTCCTATGAAATCTCACTGCAAAGACAGAAATTCATATGACAGTTCTCATTGAAAATGTAAAAGATTCCCACCTCAGGCACCATTACAAGTCCAAAGGTCAGTCCGAATAGAATCATGTTTACTCCATACATCCAACGCAAGAATATGAAATAAGATGCAACTGATGAGCCAAAGTGACCTATAAGAACATGAGATATGATAAAAAAAAGGCGCATAAGTTAGTTCTCATATATTATTTTACCTTAAGATGCAGACTCTCCAAGTTTATTTGAAATAAAGAAAATTATGGGAGGATTTCAATTTTTTTATGACCATAATCCTCATAGCCCTTTTCAAGACTTCATGCTGACTGTGCAGAGACATCAGAAACAAAAAAATATGAAAGCATTATTTATACAGATTACTTTGGATCATATGGAAGCTGTGATATTTATTGCTTCTATTTTTCTATCTCATAGGGACTGTGACAATTCTTGGCACGGTCAGTCTGTTCCAATGAAGGGAATGTAAAAAGGCCATGGTCACCTTATCAGCTCAAGGGTGAATTCAGTTGGTGGTCCTTATCCACTCAGAGGGAACTTAGCTGTGTTATTAAACCAATAGGACACTGTCCTCTGTGGTTGACAGAATGGACGTGTCAACACAGATAGAGCTCCAATAAAAATATGCAGCCATCCAGGTCTTAGGATGCAGGAAAAGGAGGGCAAAAGACTGGCATGAGTGAGACAAAACCTGATGACCAGACTAAAGGACAAACTACACCTCAAATGCACAAGCAGTGGAATCAGGGACAGGTATCCTGGGAAGAATGCAGAGTACAGAGATACTGCAGATTCTTCAGGAAGAAGGTCAGGAAGGCCAAAGCATGGCTAAAGGTGAACTTTGGCAAGGGTTGCAAAGACTAATAAGAAGGGCTTCCTTCTACAGGTATGTCAGCCAGAAAAAAAGGTTAAATAGTGTGTACTTCCTTTGATGAGCATGACTTATTAAAGAACAATCAAGTAAACAGGACAACCACAGGTTCATGGGACCTGATAGGATGCACCCACAGCTGGTAAGGAAGCTGGCAGAAGTCATTGCTAGGTCACTCTGTCATGTCTGACAAATACTAGAGAACAGTAGAGCACCTGAAGGTTGGGAAAAGGCCAGTGTCACTGCAGTCTTCAAAAAAGGGCAAGAAGGAGGACCTGGGTAACTACCGACAGGTCAGCCTCACCTCCATCCCTGGAAAAGTGATAGTACCTCTCAAGGAAACGAAGGTCCTCAATAGTAGACAACATGAATTCACCAAAGGGAGCTGCTTGACTAACCTGATAATGTTCTATGAAGACATAATTTGGTGGATAGCTACAAGGAAAGCAGTGGTCTACTTTGACTTTAGCAAAACGTTTGACACCATCTGCCATGACATCCCTCAAAGACAAATTTAGGAAGGGTGGATCGGATGGTTGGATAGTGAAGTGAATTGGGAATTGTTTAAAGATCAAAACTGGGAGACCTGTGGTCAATGGGACAGAGTAGAGCTGGAGGCCTGTGGCTAGGGGTGATTCTCAGGGGTCAGTCCTGGGTCCAGCCCAGTTTGCTATATTCATCAATGAAATGGACGAGAGGACAAGGTTGCTGATGATACAAAACTGTGAGGAGTGATTGACAAAGTGGAAGTTTGCATGTGGTGGACATGGCCTGAATATTGTGGAAAGCTGCATGGAGAGATATGAGGTTCAACAGGAGCAAATATAAAGTGCTGCATCTGGGCAAAGGTGCGGCTCTGCGGGAAAGGATTTGCTGATGGACCACAGTTTGTCCATGAACCAGCAACCTTGTGGCTAGGACAGCAAATATTTTCCTGGGGTTTACATAATTCAGGGCAATCCTTAGTAATAAAACAGGCTGGTGGATGAAGGGATTGACAGCCTGTATGAGCCTGCAGAGAAGGGTTTGTGGTTACTGATTGATGAATAACTGGACATGAGCCAACAATGTGTTCTTACAGACTAGAACACCAAATTACATCCTGGGATGCACAAAAGGAATCATGTCCAGCATTTGAAGAGGTTGCCATGAGAGGTGGTAGACGTATGTCCCGGAAAACTAGGGGATCAGGCCCAGCCAATGTGGGTTCTGTTTGACTAATCTGATCTCCTACGAACATGTGACAGATGTAGTGGAGGTGTGAAAAGCAGTGAGTGTTGCATACCTGGACTTTAGTAAAGCATTCAACGCAGTTTCCCACAGCAGCTGGTTGGAGTAGCTGGAAGCTCATGGCTTAAACAGGCATACTTTTCAATAGGTTAAAAACTGGTTGGATGGTCAAGCCCAGAGAGTTGTGGTAAATGAAGTTATATGGAGTTGGTGACCAGTCATAAGTGGTGTTTGTCAGGGCTCAGGATTGGGGCTGGTCTTACTAAACAGCTTTGTCAATGATTTGGACAAGGGATTGAATGCAGCCTTTGCATATTTGCAAATGACATGCAGCTAGGTGGGAGTGTAGATCCACTTGAGTGCAGAAAGACTCTACAGAATGATCTTGATAGGTTGGGCCAGTGGGGTAAGGTCAATTGCATGAGGTTTGATAAAGACAAGAGCAGAGTCCTGCACTTTGGGAACAACTACCCCTTGAAGTGTTATAGACTAAGGAATGAGCAGCTGGAAAGCAGCCTGGCAGTAAAGGACCTTGAGGGTGTTATTTAACATTTCGCTGAACATAAGCTGGCAGTGTGCCTAGGTGGCAAGGAAGGGCAACAGCTTCCTGGCTTGTATAAGAAATGGAATAGCTAGCAAGAGTACGGAAGTGATTGTGTCCCTGCACTGGTGAGACTGCACTTCAAATACTGTATCCCGTTTTGGAAACCACAGTATATGAAAGACATTGAGGTGTGAAAGCAAGTGCAGAGAAAGGCAACAAAACTGATTATGAGACTGGAGAACAGGTCTTATGAAGAAAGACTGAAGGAGCTGGAATTGGCTAGCCTGAAAGAGTTTGAGAGGAGACTTTATTGATCTTTAAAGCTACCTGATAGGAGATGGTAGGGAGGCCACTGTTGGCCTCTTTTTTTCAAATAGTGATTAAGCACCACTGAAAAATTAACCCTTTGATCTATCCCTCACCGTTAGTACATCTTAGATGCTTAATCACAGCTAAGTTGGTATTTTCTTCTGCAACAACCTACAAGAGGCTTCAAACTAAAATCAGAATAAGCACACAAAGGTGCTTATGTTTGCCTATAATATTAGCTGGTCTCCTTAGGTTAGTCTGACCTATTCTAAAGGTGCCCTTCTTTGTCAAAAGTGTCTTCTTGAAGTTTGTGTAAACTCTCTCATTAAGCTGAAACTATGGTAAGAGGAAAAGCTTGATAAAACTTCTTACACCCTGGAAGTTGCCAAGTATACCAAAACAGCTCCAGACAAAAAGTATGAAACATTTTATTCCTGGGACCTTTGAGTATATAAATAACAGCCTAAGGATCTTTTCAGCTCAGTAACACTGTCATGATTATATGCGAGGATTTAATCACATTCTTCATTGGACTTCTTTCTTCCTTCATGTGAATTCAGCAGTTCAGTTGCTCTCATGAAGTGCGTTTCTTTCAATATTGATTTCCCCATTACATTTGCTGCATTGTTTGACAGCAATGGGGTGGCGCAGCTACTTTTTCTGTTCAGTTTTCATGAGAGAAAACTTTCTATCTAACCTTGTTTTACCAGAACAGTTATTCTTTGTAAGTCAAAGAAAATTTCCCCAGCAGTAACTGACTGCTTGCTTGCCAATTTACAGGATCTTAATTCACTTTTCATTTGCTATCTGTCTACAATCCTGGCTACATTTATGATGGACCAACAGCCAACAACATTATAGTATAAGTATTTGATTTTCTAAAAAGAAGCGTATATTACGTGTTAAGTCCTGAACTGCATCACAGAGAAGACACTTTATTAGATGGCTTGATATATTGTGCTTTTTTATTCCTCTAGATTATGCTTCATACAGATGCAGTGTTTAGAAGAACTGAAGAATGAACTTTAATGTTTCTCAGTATCTATAAAATTACATTTAAAAGCCCAAAATTGTAGAATGATAGAATGTGTTCATTTAGTCCAACCTCCCTGCAATAAATAGAGACATCTTTAACTACAACATGTTAACTAGAGCTCCCTCCAGCCTGACCCTAAATGGAGAAATGGAGTGTCTCCAGAAATGGAGCATCTACCACCTCTCTCAGCAACCTGTTCCAGTATTTCATCACCTTCATAAAAATACTCTTTTTCCTTACATTAGTGTTATGGTTTGAAAATTACGAAAATTTTCAGGTGTATAGATTTGTACTTTCATGACAAAAAAATGTGCATTTTGCTTTAAGACCATTGACCTGTCCTGGGCACTAGGTGACATTATAGGTAAGGTTTGATGACCTAGCCCTGCCCTTTTCTCAGAAGAAAGAGGCAGGGGGTGTGCAGTGGCTGCCCTCCATCCCAGACCCCTGTTCTGCCTGGAGGAGGTGGGCTGAGAAGCAAGAACTTAGTGCTTATTCCCTCCCAGCATGGGACAACCATTCAGAAACCGGTGGTGACCTGAAAAATACTCCCCTTTCCTGTGTAGCTGAGGCTGAGAGAGAGAGAGTGAGGCAAAGAGAGAGGAGGGGAATGGAACTCTTGATCATGTTTGCAGCATGGGGGAGGCCCCTGCTGTTGCTGTCTATCTCATGCTCTCCATGTGGACAAGCCACCATCTCTGAGCCATTGTTCAGCAGAAATAGAGACTGTTTGTCATTTCTGCTGCTGAGAAAAGCTAGGGATGTTTGAGTATTGGAGAGAGAAGAAGCCTTGAGAGAGGCTTCGAAGAATTCCTTCGTGCTTAGCTAAAGTGTCTGTTCTGAAGGAGGCAGAAGGACTTGAGAACCCTTAGACCTTGAGCAAGAAAGGAGGATGGGTTCTTTTTGAACCCATCATCAAGGGATGTAGTTCAGCGTTTTTCTGGACAAACTACACTGAAGAATCGAAGAGTTTGCTGGTCTGGAATGGCGGAGGGTTTGGCATCTACAGACCAAGGAGTGTGACTCATGGTGACCTGTAGAATCTCTCAAATAGGAGACAAGGTACCCTGGTATGCGTGATTGACATGCTTTCCTCGGTCTCTAATGTAAAAAAAACCAAGGACTGATACGGTAGTAACCTCCCATTACATTGTTCTCAGAATATGTGATGGTATTTGTGATAGAATTTCTGCTTTGTGTGCACTAACTTGCTTAACTTTTGCTTGTGTATATAGTTACAGATTTAATAAACCCTTTTCATTTTCCCTAAGCTATACATTGTCTGGCAGATTCTATCTGAGATCTCATCGAGACCTAGCTGCTTTTTCTTTTCCTTTCCTTTTTAACTGTGGTCTTGAACCCACCACAATCTGGTGAGATATCCATAACTCTCAGGAGTCACCTTTTCAACACAGTGAGCTTCAAGCCTGTATGCCTGAGCTGCAGGAAATTAAATGAGATTTTCATCAGATCTTGATGTAAGTTTTAATAATTATCTTATCCTGACTCTGCTAACCTAAAATTTGGAGAACTTGCAGGGTAATCCTTGACTCAGCACAGTTTCTTGATTACAAAGAAAGAGAGGATAAATCTTCTCCTTTTATCAAACTTGATGCAATATGTTCCACCTATATATATATATTCAGATGTGAACTACATTCCCAGAAAAAAGTGAAGCTGCAGGTTTTCTGGTCTTTCTGAATAAACGTCTTAGTCTCCACACTTACCTTTCACTCACACTAGGGTTTTTTCATTTCAGTTTCCCTCCATTCTCCTTTTTAATACCTGAATCCCCTTTTTGTTCTTAGACTGGGTAGTTTTAAATGTCATCATTAAAATGACCTTGATTTTAGTGGTACTCATCAGGTTCAGATGAATTGTGGCTTAAAATCCTTTTCCTCAGTAATATTTTAGAGCTGTTTCTTTGCAAGCAGGCCCTATTCTAACTTGTAGAATTTTGGACCAAACTGTGGCTTACCTTTACTTTTTTAATTACTAATATTCAGACTGACTCTTATTGCTGCAAGTAAAAACAATCGCAATTTGTCTTAGCCATGCACTGAACAGAGCAAAAATTAATATAAAGAGTAACCTTCACAACTTTAATCCCTAAGATTATAAAAATGTATCATCCCATTGTGATTATTTGACCTTCCACATGACAGAAAAATGTAATTATTTTCCAATGAAAAAAAAAAGATATGAACGTAGGAAGGGAAAATTGACATTGTTCTATTTCTTCATTCTGATTTTACAACGAAAGAAATGTGTCTGTTGAAAGTTATTACTAGCTGAACAGCTTGTCCCAGGGCTACTCCTTTAGAGAAACATGCAGAAATACCACTCTCACAGACTCTCAGGTTGTCTATTACATGGCCAGACCATGTGCACCTTCTTGCTGAGTTTGATTTTAACTACACATATGCAGCTGCTGCTTTCTAAACTCTGTCTCAGGTGAGTAGTTAATCTGTTCATCAGACTGTAGACCTGATGTTTAAAGGTATTATATAAAAACTCTACAAGTCTTGTTTTGTAGTTCAAAATGCCAGAAAATTTGCAATGTATCATCTTACTTTTCTGCTGCTTCTGTCATTACTGCCTATTCACGGAATCATTACAGCTGGAAGAGATCTCAAAGACAATCAGGTTCAGCCATCAACCCAACACCGCCACACCCACTAAAACATGTTTCCAAGTGTCATAGCTACACATTTTATGAATGCTTTCCAGAGATGGCAACTCCACTTTCCCTGGAAAGTCTGTTTCAATACTCTGCCACTCTTTTGCTGTAGACATTTTTCCTAATGTCCAACCTAAACCTCCTCTGGCATGACTTGAGGCCGTTTCCTGAGGAAGATGAGACTGGGAGAATTTATCATCCCCTACAAATACCTGAAGGCTCACTGTAAAGAGGTAGGTGTTGGTCTCTTCTCATTAGTAACAGAGTAACTACTAGTTATCAGTGTTAATTGGTGATAGAATAATAGGGAATGGCCTCAAGCTCCCCCAGATGAGGTTTAGGCTGAATATTAGAAAAAAACTTTTCACAGAAAGTCACTGGTCAGACACTGGAACAGGCTGCTGAGGGAGGTGGTTAAGTCACCCTCCCCAGATGAGTTTAAGGGTCATTTAGATGTGGTGCTTAGCAATATACTTTAGTAATGAAATTGGTAGAGTAGGATTAATGGTTGGACTTGGTGATCTCAAGGGTCTTTTCAAATCTGAATGATTCTATGGTTCTGTGATAATGCCCTCTCAGTGACATTTAAAATAGCTATAGTAGTAATCTCAGTAATTACTAATCAAAGCTAAATATTCATATTGAGTATTGGAATGTAATTTACCTTTTTTGCATGCATTAGGAATATAAAACTACATACTATTCTTTATTACCTCCCATAAATACTTACTTTCAATCTCCTTAATTTTCATTTCCCAGGGTATGCAGGCTGTCTTAAAATTCTCAAAATCTCTTTGAAATTTCATCCATTTCTGAAAAAGGTCACAGATTTAAAAAAAAACCACACCACCTCAGTGCCCAGATACTCAGTTCACCTTTAAGCTCATGTAATCCCTTACTCATCCACAGTATCTTTTGGTGAAGCCCACTGGACAGAAACACTAGCTTATGAAGAAATCTCTTTGTCCATAAAATGCCTGTTACTGGTTTTGTTGAAGTCCTAATTTCCTTAGTTAGTGAAATAATTTCCTAAGTTAATGAAATAATATATTTACCTTCATCATCATCACTTTGTATGCATAGAATTTTTTTCCTTTTCCTTTACCAAGAGCTCCTTCAAACTTATCAACAAAAAGCTGGGCTTCCCTGGAAAATGAGGCAAAAATATATAGAGAGAGATGATGTTACAGTAAATTTTATGTTCTTTCTCCCATAAGAAATAATTTTTTATGTGTACTAACTCCTCATAAAGTTTTGTATAAACTTGTTCCCTTAGAAGTGTTTCAAAAGAGAAGCTCTGAGATTAAGTATTTCACTGAAGACTAATCACATGTAGCGCAAACGCTGCACAAATCTCAAGTCATCTGCTCTAATACAAATGCATTTGGAGCTCTGAAATCTACCTATATGCAGGCGATATTACAAAATATCCTTGTTTTGTTTTACAGTTCAGCTGTTGCCCATTTGTGTTACTTGCAGAGTATTAACCCCTTGCTTCCATCTAATAATCCATCTAACACTATCTAATGGTAATTTCCATCCAGTTACCAAAAGGAAATTTCATTTTATTTTTATTCTGGATACATGTATTCACTAAAGCGTCTGTTTCTTCCATTAGCAAGGCCATATTCAATTAAAGTCCTTCGTATTTCTGCAGATATCATCTCTAACTTTAACATTCTTGCAATCATTTCTTAGAAGTGTAGCATCAGTGGTACCAAAATACTAAAATTGGTCCCAAGAGATTAAAGGTTGTTTCTAAAGATATGGAAATTAAAAAATTCCTGGTGGTACATATATGAAAGGAAGCTTTTGAATCGTTTTTAAAATACATAAAGCCCATGGATTAAAATAATAAACCAATGAGGTCAAGTACACACACGTATTTCCTCCATTTAATCTAATATTAATTTATAAGTATCATTTTTGTGTGTCTGTATTGAGAAAGATGTGTCCTAAAGTCTAAATGTCCTCATTTAAACCACTGTGAAATAGAGTATGACTTCTTAGCTCTCATTGTGTGCATGCATGAAACTGTATAGTTGTCTTCGCCATGATCCAAGACGGTCTTTCAAAGCATGGGTTGGCAGAAGCAAGAGAAAAGCATGCATGGGTTGACAGGATGAGAGGCAGAGCCTGAAGCTGTGCCAGGGGTGTTTAGGTTGGATGTTAGGGAGCACTTCCTCATGAAAAGTGTGGTTAGACACTGGAATGGACTGCCCAGCAAAGTGGTGGAATCACCATCCCTGGATGTGTTGAAGAAAAGATCAGACGTGGCTCTTAGGCAATATATGGTCTTAGGCTGGACTTAATGATCTTAGAGTTCGTTTCCAGCTTCAGTAATGTTGTGATTCTGTAAAGAGTCTACACACAATGACATGAATCCAAATTAATAATTTTTTTTTTTAATTTTCACTGTGGCACAAAGTGTAGACAGATTCAGACAAAAAAAAACCAAAACACCCAGCCACCAGTCATACCTATTCACAACTATAAAGTGTTGCTCAGTTACCAAGTCACTGTATTTTTAAAACTCTGGGTCTCTTATTCTCAATTCTGTGCTTTTGATCGCATTTGCACTCTGGAATTTGTAGTCTGATATTTCTGAACTTTAACTAAATTTGTCACAAACAGACTATTTTGTTTTCCAGGCTACCTAGCTCAGTGCTTACACCACATTCTTTCATATTTATTCTCAAAAAGTTGTTACTATCTAGTTGTTTAGCTATCTCAAATAAGTTACAGAAAGTTATTCATTCAAAAATTCGTGTCCAAGAATCCCTTTTAGGTACGTGCCTTTGGGATCTATTGTTGCACTGTCAGATGTAAGGGACTTCTAGCAGTAGATGGCAGCTTTCTCATAAC
>VXBP01003400.1:52264-66645 GCA_013400115.1 Rhinopomastus cyanomelas | reverse complement strand
TATATAGACATGTACCAATCTGTCTTCAGTGCATCCTTTTCTGCATTTATGAGGAAAACTTTCTAACACAACATCTCTCACTAGGTAGGTTGAGAATTGGAGCCTGTTCACAAAAATTAATGACATTTAAACCTATGAAACTGCAGAAAACCTGTGCTTTCAGTTGCAAATCACATGCATTTATGCTGCAGAACATGGAGATTTCAACTTGTAGGTTGGTTTTTTTCCAGTGGAGGAGTAATATAGAAATTTAAAGGAATAATGTAAGAGCAACTATTAACACATTTTTAAAAAATCATCCATAATGGGCATGAATATATTTTGCATCTGTAACTGAACATAAAACATGTTCTGCTGCATAATTAAGATATGTGAAAGCAAGAAGGAACTTTTCACAGTGTAAGTAATGAAAAGATTTATTTAAAACTCTTGGTCCTAGCCTTCTGTTCACTTGTTTGAAACGGTTTCTTACAAAGTTTTCCACAGAAAGTATTCTGCAAGTATTTCTTGTATTTTATGCCTTCTGGACTCTCCCTCAAGCAATCTTTCAATCTTAGGATTTTAGTAATGCTTAAGGTTTTTCTCCAGGACAAACCCAAACATCGTATTTTGAAGTTTTAGTGTTGCTGACTCTCCTGAATGCCTCCCTGGGTTTTACTTTGCCAGTGGTTGAGTTTTCCTTCCTCCCTGCATGCATTCTGCACACGGCTCTGGTTACAGAACTGTAAAAGCCCCACTAAATGTTACTGCTTTATAATATGTTTTTTTTTTAATTTTCCTCCATTGTTCTCCACTGGCTAAGTTCATCTTTGCAGAACAAGTAAGCCAGGCAGTGACGCGATACCAATTACACTTCTTGCTAGGTAGTTACACATGCAGGCAATTGAGTTACAGAGGCAAGACCAGAGCACAAAACCTTTTGGACCCCGGAATTTGTGAAGCTACTGTCATGTTTCATGAAAGAGTTTATGAGAAACTCCTTGCAGTTTTTTATGTATTGCTTTCCTGTACTTAAAGATTTATTATCTAAACCTTGAAAAAAGATCAGTCATATCCAAATGGTGGATTTATGGAATCATTTTAGTTTTCCATTTGCACTGTATTTGCATTCTCGTTTAGTAAAAATATCATGTGATTTTTAAAATTAATAGGATCTTTGTCATTAATACATACTTCACACTGATTGTGACAAGATGTTTAAAAGACCTGTGCTATTCATTTTCTCTGTTTTTGAGAAGTTATAGGCAAAATCATTGCAAAATTAATAATTGTTGCATAGTTACTAAAGTATATGGCCCAAAGAGTGGTGGTGAATGAAGTGAAATACAGTTGGCAGCTGGTCACAAGTAGTGTTCCCCAGGGCTCAGTACTGGGACAAATCCTGTTTAAAATCTTTACCAATAATCTGGATGACAGAATCAATTGCTCCATCAGTACCTTTGCAGATTACATGAAGCTGAGCAAATGTGTTGATCATCTTGAGGATAGGAAGGCTCCACAGAGATATATGGACAGGCTATTCATATTTCTGGACAGAAAATGCTGGAGTCATTAAGCACAATGGTTTACTTCTCCCTCTCAACTTCTTTTCTTCTTTCACCAACTCTGCAGCATGTTAGTCCCATGAGTTACTCCTTACTTCTGTGATTTGTAGGTTAATATAACTTTTCCCTGACTTCTACTTATAGCTTCCTGGATAGTCCAGGAATGACTTGTCACTATATTAGGGAACAGGCTTGCAGTGTCCTTTCTGTGTTCATGACACATGCTATTCTTTTTTGCAAGATATAATCCAATATGGTACTTAATTCAGTTTTCTATCTTGATGTCTAAACCATCTCACTGAATGACCTTTATTTGTACATTTCTCTAGGGTTAAAAATAAAATGTGAGGTCAGGAATAACAATCAACCAGTAAAAATTAGTTTTAAGCTTCTATAATTGTTTTAGAAATAACAACCACCACATGCATTTGCAGTTGGAAGTAAAGCAGATACACAACACGAGGACGTGTCAAAAACAACGTGGAGTGACAATACTGAGCTTTGTAATCACGGTATCATGTGTTATTGGTAAATTATCTATATCACAAGATAGGCCAAAGTGTGCCCCGTTAGCTAACTGTGAATTTAAAGAAACTTCAGAGTAACCTTATTAATTGAATTACAGACACAAGGAACTACTAAATGTTGCATGGGGCAAGGCATTATTGTTCCAGAGAGGCCAAAGTTAATTATTAATAGTAGGTGTGGAGTTACAGGTTCCAAAGTACTGGGTGTATGATGCTTCAGGCACTTTAGTGTTGCAGAGAGAGGATGAATTACAGCTTTCAGAGGTGGTTGCTAATTAATAGGAATCAAGTGGATTGCTCACATTTTTCAGTAACAGTTCAGGAAGGTTTCAGTCTCCAAGATCTAAAAACGCATTAAAAAGAAATGTTGTATTAATATTAATTACCCAGGACTTCTCCAAGTCTTAAAAAGACTGGCAGAATACTGACTACAAAACAGATGCTGCCAGGCATAGCTCACTTGAAAGCTGTTCAGCAGTAATAATGGACAAATTATAGTGTTATTTAATACTCAGCTCTCCTCCAGGACATCCAGGTTGGCCTTTCAGACTACAAGGATGTCCACAGTATGAGAGATTAAATATTGTTTCTGTGGATTACAAAGTGCACATCTGAAAAGCATCATCCCACACACGGACTTCAGTTACCTCTGCTTCAAATTTATCTGTCTTAATGGCTTAATCTAAGTCCTGTAGTAAGTGGTGCTAATAAAATCTGGAAAAATCAACACATTGTATTCTGTCCCTGGGAGAAGAGGAGAGTTCTCTGATTTACTTCAAAAACACCAGAAAGGTGTCACAGCTTTCTTAACAGTCTGTTTTTGATTGAAAGGCTTGACGTTTGACTATTTTTTTTATATACATCTTCATGTCATCTTCTACTTGGTGGCAGAGCTTTAGTGAGACTACTACTGGCATATTTCTGGATTCTTGTACTCAATTATCTGATTATATGGTGGATAGTCTTTGCTGGTGGATGACATAGTTCTTAACAGTCTTTGCTATTTCAGAGCACAAAATTTTTGCTCCCTAAAGTGTTGCATGCACTAACAAGGGCAGAAAGTTTAGTGTGCCAGAACCAAACAGACTAACACAGCTTTTAAACCTTTGGCTTTCCTCTATATCTGTGCAAAACCCAGCAAAGAGAATGCACAGTCTCTCCAGCTTGTCCGGATCTCTCCAAGAGGTGTCCCATCCCTCAGGTGTGTCAATTATATCACTTAGTTTGGTGTCTTGCTGAGGATGCAAACTTGCTGAGGATGCACTTGATCCCACTGTCTGCATCATGGATGAAAACATGAAACAATACTGGCCCCAGTACAGATCCCATAAACCCATCCCACATCACCATTCCCCATAGGGGGCTAAGCAGTTGACCACTGCATCTCTGGATGCAACCACCCAGACAATTCCTTATCCACTGAACAGCCTACCTATCAAATCCATACCTCTCCAACTTAGAGAGAAGGGGACCATGTCAAAGGCCTTATTCCAATCTTGTGTGCTGATGAAGTCACTCTGCCATAGGCAGCCATTAGATTGCTCAGGCAGGACTCATGCTTGGCACAGCCATACTGATTGTCTCAAAAAACCTCCCTGTCTTCCATGTGTCTTAGCATAGCTTCTACAAGGACGTATTCCATGATCTTCTGAGGCACAGAGGCTGACAGGTTAGTAGTTCCCAGGGCCTTCTTTTCTATCCTTTTCCTTTCCCAGTTACCAGAAACTTTACCTTACTCCCATGATTTTTCAAATATCATGGAAAGTGGCTTGGCAACTAGATCATCCAATTCTTTCAGGGCTCTAGATGCATCTCATACTGTCTCATAAAAGTATGTATGTTCACACTCCTCAAATGGTTTTCAACTTGATTTTCTCTTACAGTGGGGAAGACTTTGCCCTACCCTGTCTTCATCTTTCACTCTATCCCGTTTAGAGTTGTGGGAAGAGAGGTTGCCAGTGAAGATTGAGGTAAAAAAAATTAATTATTATTAATTGGGGTAAAATTAATTTTAATTGAGGTAAAAAATTTAATATTAATTGAGGTAAAAAATTATCTCAGCTTTCTCCTTGTTTGTTATTTCCAGCTTGCCAGTCATGTTCATTGGGCAAGCACACTTTCTGGCACCCTTTTCTGGCTGACATACCTGTAGAAGCCTAACCCTTATTATTCTTTGCATCCCTTCTTAATATCAGGTCCAGCTGCTCCTCAGTCTTCCTGACCTCCTCTTTATACAACCTTATACTCTCCCCAGGGTACCAGTCCTGTTTCCACTGCCTCTGTAGTTACTTCTTCCCCTTTGGTCTAACCATCAGGTCTTGGCTCATCCATGCTAGTCTCTTCATATCCTTTCCCGATTTCTTAAAACTAGGGATAAAGATCTCTTGTACTGTATGGAAAGCTTTCTAAAGATCTGCCAGCTTTGTCTGCTCCCTTAACTCTGAGAACAATTTCCAAGGAAATTCTATTGACTAACTCCTTGAAGAGCTGAAAGTTTGCTTTCCTAGAATGTAGGGTCCTGACTTTCATCTTTGCTTCACCCTTCACCCTGCTATCAAAAAAATCCAAAATTTGTTTTGCGACAGGAGCCAGACTGGGTCCATCTTTTTATTTTCCAGCATTGCTGCCTGCAACAGGAAAGAAAGCAATCAAACCAGCTTCTGCTCCAGTTTCCCTCACTACTATCCAAGGGACTAGAAGTCTCTTTTGATCAGTCTCGGACTATGGGTTGTGACTTCATCTCCACCCATACAGAAGAACAATAATTAGTAATAGTCTGTAGGCCATACTAAGCTAGAAATTGTTCTATGAACTACAAATTTCTAAGCATCATAGAATTTTTTGGGTTGGAAGGGACCTCAAAGACCATCTAGTTCCAACCCTACCCCTGCAATGGGCACAGACAATTCCCACTAAACAAAGTTGCTCAATTCCCCATCAAAGCTAGCTTCAACATTCACAGAGATGAAGCATCCACAAATTCCTTTGCCAATCTGTTCCACCATCTCAAGAACCATGTAGTATATAGCTTCTTCCTTACACCTAACCTACCGTCTTTCAGTTTAAAGTAATTACCCCACATTCTGTCATTACAAGACTCTGTGAAAAGTCCCTCCTCAGCTTTCTGGTAGGTTCCCTTCAGATACAGGAAGGTTGCAATAAGGTCTCCCAAAAGCCTTATTTTCTCCAAGCTGAACAGCTCCAACTCTCTTATCCTATTCTCATGGCAGAGGTTTTCCAGTTCTTTGATGATCTCTGTGGCTCTTTTCCAGAACCCATTCTTCCTGTGGAACCCATTCTAATAGCTCCATGCCCTTCTTGTGTTGGAGGCTCCATAGCAGTTGCAGTACTCCAGGTAGAGTCTCACAAGAGCAGCATAGAGAGGCATAATCACCTCTCCTCACCTGCTGGCCATGGTCTTGTGATGCAAAGCAGGATATGGTTAGCTTTCTGAGCTGCATTAGCATTACTGGCTCATGTTGAGTTTTTTATCAACCAGTACCCCCAAGTCTTTCTCCTCAGAACTGCCCTCAATCCATACTCTCACACCCATATTTGTTCTTGGGATTGCTCTGATCCAAGTGCTGAACCATGTACTTGGCTTTGCTGAATTTCATGAGGTTAGCCTGGACCCACCTCCCAAGCCTGTGAAGGTACACCTTCCTTCGAGAGTGTTGAAAACACAACTTGGTGTTATCTGGGTTAGAAGACTGGCTATAAAAATGGAAGCTCTGTTCATAGTAAGAACACAAAGTTCTTTAATTTTATGTACACAGAGATTCTTCAGTTGCCGACAATGCAAAATTCTCTCATGTCAGAGACCTCCAACTTTACATCTCTTTATGTACATGTATCTCTTTATGTTCTCTTTAACCCTTTTTTGCATCAGCAAACTTCACAGTTTACCTTCTGTTTCCTCTTTGTTACTGTATCCTTCCCAAAATGACTTCACATTCTAGCAGGAAAAATTTGTAGACCTCTCTCACCATGTTTTACATCCTCTCTGCTACAATTATTTGTTTTCTATCCATATCAAAAGCTTTGCCGAAGGGACCATATTTTGTCATTAGACATTATGTGTCTAATGAAACATAGCTATGCATTTTGTGTAGTAAAGCAGTGAACTACTAATTTGAAACACATGAGTGCTGGCAAAAGTATAAATTTCTCTGTGTTTACTCAATTTGCTTTGTTTGGTGGAAATTTTACTCTAAATGAAATAATACATTTTAGCTAATTGTAATATAGTGATCGTTATGTTAGGAAAAAATATAGTGTTATATATAGCACATGTAAAATGCATTAAAATGCAAGCTCAGTTACCAATCTGTTCCCTTTTCCGTAAGTTAAAAATTATAAACCTGCTTTTCTTTTCAAATTATTATAACAGAATAGTACTACTGGTACCCCAGTAATGTTGAGGTATTCCTGAGATTGTGTTATTCTTCTCAGATGAGATATTAAACTTACCAATGGAAGAATTTACTAACAACCTAACTGAAGAAAAATTAGGAACTTGCATGGTTGATGCAATGAAGTCCTAAAAAAAAATTCTGAGAGTTTTAATATTTTATATCAGGTCTACAGAGACAAGAAAGCACTGATCCTCATTACTTTTAACTCCATCTTTTGCAAAAGCACATCCTGGAAAATAATGGTTAGAGATAGTTTGAAAAAGAAATAAAGAGAAAGTTCAGAAAAAAACAGTGCAAGTGGCAGATTCATTGTGGAAATCAAACCATACTTCAGGACAGACAGCTTCTTTTTCATCTTCCATGGCTTGTTTCGTAATGTGGCAATAAGTTTCTTTTTTTCTTCCACCTCTTCTTTCAGCTTGGCCAATTCCTCCTCTGTCATCTCCTCCTCAGATTCAGAATCAGATCTTCAAACAAAAGTAGGAACAACAGTGACCAAGCAAGAAAATGACCAAAACTCAAAAAGAAGTTTTTGCTGAAGCACTTGGTGTTAATTCTTATTGAGACAGACAAATGCCTTCGCTGTTGCATGAATGGTAAGACACAGTTCGCTTACTGCTAATTTTAATATGAATGGCAAAGCCTTCTCACGAAGCTGGGAGCTGCAGCTGAACTGGCATTACACTCAGATCATCCCATGGAGTGTGGACAGCACTCTTTGGAAAGTAGCTGACAGCCACAGATTGTTTCTGCAGGAGTAACTAGCTTCCTAAGAGTCCAATCCAAATTCTAACCGCAGACATAAGAATTAAACTGTTCAACCCATTTCAGTGCGTCACAGTCAGAGCAAAGACAAGGAACCATCAGATGACAGCCCATCCATTGATCAAAGAAGTAACTTTTCAGACTCAAATCTACATCACAGCAAAGCTATAATATGTCCTAGCACTCCAAGTAAGCACATGCAATACAAATGGCATCTCCAGAAATGGTGTTTGAAACATGAGCTGGCAGTGTGCCCAGGTGGCCAAGAAAGTCAAAGGCGTCCTGGCCTCCATTAGAAATATTGTGGCCAGCAGGACCAGGGACATGATCCTGCCCCTACACTCGGCCCTGGTCAGTCACTCCTCAAGTATTGTATGTGGTTTTGGGCACTATAGGAAGAATATCAAGGTGCTGGAGATGGTGCAGAGAAGGGCAGACAGGGTGATTGGGGGTCCATAGTATAGGTCTGATTGGAGAGGCTCAGGGAACCAGGGCTATTCAACCTGGAGAAGAGGATACTGAAAGGGGACCTGATTCTTCTCTACAACTGTCTGAAGGGATGTTGCAGTGAGGTGGATGTTGGCCTCTTTCCATAGAGACTAACAATAGGGCAAGAGAAAATGAGATCAGGTTGTATCAGGGGAGTTTCAGATAGGATATTAGGGGAAAATTCTTCACAGAAATAGTGGTGAGGCACTGGAACAGGCTGTGCAGAGAGGTGGTGGAGGCACCATGCTTGAAGATGTTCAAAAAACGGGTGTTTCAGGAGATGGCTTAGTGTTTAGGAGTTGTAGGGCAGATGGTTGGACTTTATGGTCTTGAAGATTTTTTCTGACATTGATGATTCTATGAATTCTGAAAGTGAATTCTACCACTGAGTGAGTTCTTGGTGTTAAAAGCAGTTCAGTATATTTATATTTGTTTCTTGCCATGTGTTATTTTGCATTTTGTAAATTTTTTGCTGACTGTTTGAAAATGTACTGCAGGATTTCTAAACAGTGTTCTCATTTGTTTTGGGAACATATAATGCAGACATTATCAACTCAGCAGTTTTCATACAGCTTTGCTTATAATTCACTTTTCTGAGAGCTCAATATTCAAAATCTGGTGTCAGAGATGAATGATTAATTTCCTGAGTCACAGAATTGTATAATTCCTATCCTCTGGATAACCAAGCTGTAGGTAAAGTTTGTTTCTGTGGAATGAAGCTTAAAGACCTTATTTCTTTGACATAAAAGACAAAAGAGTTTGTCAGCAAGAATATTTGTGAAAAGTTTCAAAACAAACAAACACAAAAAAAGCAGAAGCCTTTTTGCAACAAATAAACAAATTTCTCATTGTCCATCTGTCAATGAGGTATTTTTCAATGAATACCCGTCTTTATAACAAAAGCTGCAGAGAATCACTACCACAGTTTCAGAAAGAAAAGACTAGGCACAGGAAGGAAAGAGACCTTCATAGTGATCAGACACCCTGCTGTTAAAGACTCGAAAGTTATTTATTGAGAAGACTGTCACATTTGAAAGTTCAAACATATGTGATCAAAACTGATTTGAACATATCAGCCATAACATTTCACTTCATGTGATAAAGAAGTGACACAGAAAATACAAATCTAGAGAAAGGCTCCAGCAGTGTGCCCAAGTAGCCAAGAAGGCCAATGGACTCCTGGCTTGTATCATATTTAGAGTAGTTAGCAGGAGGAGTGAAGTAATCATGCTCCTATACTTGGCACTGGTGAAGACACTGTGCTCAGTTTTGGGCACCTCCATACAAGAAGAACATTGATGTGGTGGAGAGTGTCCAAATAGGGGCAACAGAAATTTTGAATGGGCTGAAGCATAAGTCTTATGGGAACTGGGGTTGTTTGAGCTGGAGACAAAGAGGTCAAGGGGAGACCTAATTGTTCTTTACCAGTAGCTGAAAGGAGGTTGCAGACAGGTGAATGTTTGTCTCTCAAATAATGGGTGATAGGATGGGAGGAAATGGCCTCAGATTGCACCAGGGGAAGTTTAGGTCAGACATTAGGAAAAACTTTGTTGAAAACATCATCAGGTGTTGGTACAGGCTGCCCGGGCAGGTGATTGAATCACCATCCGTGGACATGTTTAAAAGTCATGTAGATATGGAAGCTGGGGACACAGCTTAGCAATGGGCTGATTGCAGTTAGGTTGGACTCAATGATCTTAAAAATGTTTTCCACTCTAAATAATTCTATGAACACCAGGCATATTTATTGTTATTCTATTATCATGACAAGCAAGTGAAGAACTATGTGACAATTTAAATTACATGGGTGAAATTAAAAAAAAAAACTTCTGTGAGTATGGTTTTGAGGCATTAGAATACAAAATTAGCCACGTCTTTGAGAAGAACAGAAGAATTACAGGAGTGTGGTTTTGAGACAGCTTTAAATCCACAGTTATGACATCAGCTGCTTTGCATTTTACAAAACAATCAGCAATGTGCCCAGTCTGGGGTTTTCTTTTGACAGGAGATTGTTGGGCTATGCAAAACTGAAACATGCAGTTTTGCAGTTTTACACTGTGGAATAAAAGCACATTCAGTTTTACTTTTGCTTTGGATCTGTTTGGGGAAGATGGAGGCTTTATTTGTTTTTATTTTTTTTCTGTTTCCACTTCTTATTTTACTCATCACATCTTTTTGACATGGAACAGTCCTAGCAATTAAAATTTTATATCAGCAAGATGTACATTTAAACAGTGCATAGCATTTGTTGCGATAGGATCTCATGGATTTTCTAGGTAGGCTATATTTCTGTAATGCCACTTTTCTGTTCTCAGGGTTTGAAAATTCAGTTTGAATCACAGCTGAAGTGATCTCCAGCCTTTTTTTCCTCTCTGTTCTTACCTTATATTTATTTTTACTTTAAAAATACTTTTTAAAATTATTTTGTCTATTGCTCTGAAATCTTGTCAGCTGGTCCCCCAAGCTTCTAAAAATACACTGCGTCTTCCAACACACATTCAGTTTTTCTTAAATATTATGCTTAGCAGCTCAAGAACAAAGTTTTGGTCCAGGCAGTAATTTCTAATTATTTAACCCAAACATAGTTACTTCAATGTTAAGAAACTTTGGAAGACAAAGAAGAACACTGAGCCCACATTCAGCAAAATATTTTGAGTGCTCTTTTTTTGCTTTATGCTCAGTAGATGTTTACAATGGAAGACAATAATAAGCAAAGGAACATAGATTAACATATTCAGTTGTTGCTATAAGAGTACAAGAAACTGCACAGAGGAGTGTAACTGGCATCCCAGTGAACAACCAACACAAAGATTTTAAGCATACTTGAAGGGAAGGAAAATGAAATAGAAATATATTGAAAAAGAATCATGAGCAAATTAATGCAATTGCCTGTCTGTATTTTCTTTCCCTTGACTCCTGTCATTGTCTCCAGTGATACCTTTGGGAACGCAAACAGCTGTAGCAAGTGCTAACTGGGAGAAGGGGTATCTCTCCACCTCCCTACTGGGACAAGTATGTGAAGCTCCATTTGGTCTATCAGACGCTGTTCACAGAGGTAGTTTCCTTTCCATAGCACAAGAAGGGATGGGATCAAGACAATGTCAGGATGACACAAAAATAGAAAATGTGCCCCATGTCAGTGGGGTGTTCCAAAGCCTGTAGGTTTCAACAAATGCTTTCGAAAAGTGAGCAGTGATATTCCAGAGTGAGTGGGAGACAGATGGGAAACTCCCATCTCAGTGCTTGAATCTGGGTTCTTGACAATTTGGCTCTGAACTTTTGTAAAAGCTGGCTCAAACCTAGCTGGGAAACAAGAATAAAATGAAAAGTGTCAAGATTTCTGTTACTTTTGGAGAAAGGAAAAAGCGGGAGAGATCTCACCTGTTACAACCTCTCTCTGTCATTTCCTCCCTACCCTGTCTCTGGCCATGGCTTGAGTTACTGTTCTGCCTAAGCAGACTTTATCTAATTCTCAGAGTTCTGGCAGTCCCAGAAGCAGCTGGCTGGTCATTTCCTGGAGTCACACCAAGCAACTGAGACAAACCTCTAACTCCTTTCCTCTGAAGCTGACGTAACTTTGCGGAAATTTTCAATTTCACTCACCCAGAATTTCTTCACTGCAGAGAAAATAATGGCTGTCCATCTCTAATTGGGCTGTAATGGGTTGGAGTCACACTAACTCTTGGTTTTTCACAGCTGTAAATAAACCAGATTTTATGCAAAATATTTATGGCTTTATATTAAAAAACAATTTAGTGAATTACCCGGATCCTGATTTCTTTTTGTCTTTTTTCTTCTTGTTGGCCTTCTCTTTTTTCCCTTTCTTATCAGACTTCTTGTCCTGCTTCTTCTCATTTTTGCCTTTACCACTTTTATCTGCTTTCTCGTCTTCCTCTCCTTCATCACCATCTTTGGATTTCTGATTTGCCTGATTCTTCTTGGCTTTTGCAGGGTCCCCTTCAGAATCACTGCCCTCATTTCTTGCTGCTTGTCCTCGTCCTCTACGATTTCTGTTTCTGCGATGCCCAGCCCTCTTTGTCCCGTCTTCATCATCTTCGTCCTCATCCTTGTCACCACCACGCCTGACTCTCCCTCTGCCACGACCTCTTCTTGTTCTTGGTGTTGCTCTTTTCCTCCCTTATCAGTGGTTAAGGAAAAAAAAATATGAAAGGAGTGTGTTAAAGGGAGATCTTCCCTCCTCCTTTATTCATACAGATAATCAGAAAATTTCAGAGCATGACATCAAAGTAATCCACACTACTGACCTGTTCCTTTGGCATTTTCTTCATTCTCAGCTGCACTACCTTCTTCATTGTTGACATCGCTGCCATCTGCAGAGTGGAAGCAAGGACAAACACTTGTTAAATGTGAATCAGTCATTAAGAATGCAGGAGATTTTAAGAGTGCAGAGGTTTTGAGCAATTCTTGGCAATTACTGCACTAGACTCCCTGACACCGTTTAATGAACTCAGCTTTTTGGAACATGGCAACTAGTTTTCAATAAATAATGTGAAGACAGAAAAAATTAGATACACTTTCTTTCAGCACTCAAATAAGCAAGCCACAAAGTAATGCCAGGAAAAACTCTCTCTCATGGAAGAAAGATGTAGAACAAAGGACCCTCAAAAAGAAACATGATAAAAATATCCTACAATATCTGGGGGGAAAGGAAAGAAGAAGAAAACTCTTCTCAGGCTTGGAGAAGAGGAGACTTAGAAGTGACCTCATTAATGTCTATAAATATGTGAAGGGTGAGTGTCAGGAGGATGAAGCCAGGATCTTCTCAGCATCATCTAGTGATAGGATGAGGGGCAATGGGTGTAAGCTGGAACATAGGAGGTTCCATATAAATATGAGAAGGATCTTCACAGTGAGAGTGACAGAGGACTGTTTAAGACCCACCTGGATGTGTTCCTGTGTGACTTGGTCTAGAAGATCGTGCTGTGGCAGGGGAATTGGACTAGATGATCTTTCAAGGTCCCTTCCCGTCTGTGGACCTGTATGATTCTGTGTGATTCTGTGATTTTTTTTTTTCAGCACGTGAAAGATAAGCACTGACTGAGGCTAAACACTAAATTATTTTCTGGTTTGCTTGAAGGACATCAAGATTCATAGCTGGAGCATGGCTGACGAGGGAAGCCCCACAAGAAAGAGGAGGTTTGCTTTCAGTTCTAGAAACCAAATCTCTAATCACAATGACGGAAGTTTGACCCTGCTGGCTCGTGTGCTGTACCACATTCCTTTTCTACCACTCAGTAGATGACAAAAGTATTGGAGATTCAAGAAAGAGAGTCTGCTTACAGAAATGAGCAGTATCTCTGATCAGAAACATCTTTGGTTTGGGATGGATTTACGATTCTCAGTCTCAATAAGATCAATAAAGGATGCTGTTTCTCACACCCATCAATAACTACAGAAGTGACCAAATATTACTATGAATTGAAATAGTCACCTCACACTCTACTCCTACATACCCTGTATACTGCAGTTGTATGTTGTCTAATCTTCCTTCTGTACAGACAAGACAGCTGACACGTAATGGTCTCTAGTTGTATTTTTAGACAAGAAGAAACTACAGTTGTCTTCATTCCTTATTCATCTGTGATAATTCTGGGTTTTTTTCCTATCTTTCTCCACCCATTCCTAATTTCCTCATTTCTTTTATAGTTTTCATTATATCTATGGATTTATCAAAACAGCTTTATCTAGGAATCTCTGTAATTAACTGCCAGGCAAAAGTTCTTAGCTTTATCTAGTATCAAAGAAGAGTAGTAAAACACAGAAGGTTAAAAACATGTAGCAATGCAGGGCCTCATTTCACTCTGTGTGAAAGAGTGAAGGGTTGTGCAGAATGGCTTTTTTAGAGTAGTTTTAAATCTGTGATATATGTTTAAGATTGATCCATAAAATATTTCATTGTATTTATATTTTCTGTCATTTCCACAGCATCTGCACAATAATTTTTTAAGACTAGGCAAAAATATTATCGCTCAATATCATCAGTGAAATGTGAAGTAAGCAGTCCTTTGTTTTGTTTCGTCTGGACATATACCTTCTGCAGCTGACAGTAACAGGATCTTCATTTGACAAAGACCATGCTGCTATTGAAAGCTTGCAAAGATGAAGACAGGTGCTTGTAAAGACACTTTGCATGCAACAATAGGGCACTGTCCTTCATTGCAACTAATGCTTTGCTGATCTTCTCCAGACAAAGTGAAGTTTCCAGGGAAGCATTTTAATGGCACAGGATTGGCCTCACTGCAGATTCTGATGAGTCCATAAAATAAGGAAACAGCTGGAAGTTTATCACACACGTTAGCAGACAAACATATGTTAGCAGAGAAAGTGTATCATGCCCAAGCTGACATCATGTTGGCGTAATCGTGAAAATTACAACAGATGAATCCACACAGAGGCTTAAGTAGGTTAGAAGGTACCTGTTGGGGTTTAATTAATTCTAATAGCATAAGGAAAACAAAAGATCTAGTGTGAATCAAATATTTTGGGTAAAAATAAATATTAAACTAATGAATAGAATTCAGGCTGCTTTTAGCAAATGCAGGGTACACTACTAAAGAGGGCATAACCAGGTGGATAGATGATCGCAGAGCAGTGGATGTGGTCTATCTCGACTTCAGTAA
>VXBP01003400.1:37825-51942 GCA_013400115.1 Rhinopomastus cyanomelas | reverse complement strand
GTTCTGGGCTCGTCAGTTCAAGAGGGATGTGGAGCTGCTGGACAGGATCCAGTGTAGGGCAACGAAGATGATGAAGGAAGTGGAGCACCCCCCTTATGAGGAGAGGCTGAGGGAGCTGGGTCTCTTTAGCTTGGAGAAGAAGAGACTGAGGGGTGACCTCATTAATGTCTACAAATATTTGAGGGGTGGGTGTCAGGAGGATGGAACTGGGCTGTCCTCGGTGTCATGTAGTGATAGGACATGGGGCAATGGTTGTAAGCTGGAACATAGGAGGTTCCACATCAACCTGAGAAGGAACTTCTTCACAGTGAGGGTGATGGAGCACTGGAACAGGTTGCCCAGGGTGGTTGTGGAGTCTCCTTCACTGGAGATGTTCAAGGCCCGCCTGGATGTGTTCCTGTGTGACTTGGTCTAGGTGATCCTGCTGTGTCAGGGGTATTGGACTAGATGATCTTTTGAGGTCCCTTCCAATCCATAATTATTCTATGATTCTATGATTCTATGAGTGTATCTGAAGAAAGACTTCTGTGTGTTTATGCAATTATTCGCGCACGAGTGATAAGTAACAATTTTTTAACCAGCTAAGAAAAAGCATAAAATCCAACAGAAGTGCACATTACTATGAAGCCAGCCTATAAAAGAACACTCAGTAATTACATGGAATCATGCAGTTCGAATAGTAGTGGGTAAAATAGTCATACTCAACAAGCACACATGCATCTTCGAAAATTGTTTCTGCCAAGATTTAAAAACTTTGGAACATCCCTACCTCCACACACCCATCCTCACATACAGAAAACACATGTTAACATGAAGGATGTTAGGGGGTTTTTTCATTTTGATGTACCCGGACAATAAGAGATCTCTCCCAGATCTTGGATTAAGATGCAGAAAGCATTGTACCTTAATATTTAAAAGATGCTGGAAGACATCTTTCTAATATTCCTGTTTCATGCACTGTATGTCATAAGCTGTGTCACTAGTGTAGAAACTAACCTAAGGGTAGAACTAGAAGTCCACTTCCATAGCAGTTGTTGCTGTTTAAGGGTAACAAAATCACTGAGAATTGGGGACAGAGTTTTACCACTCCTAAGGTCTGTCCTGAACGGAATTCATGCATGCGTTCATGTAAGCTACGAGCACATTACTGCTATCCCTGGAGGCTTGTAACTCAGACAAGTTGTATTAATTGATGTCTTTTTTGTGTTCTGGACTTTTGCACATATTATTAAAAGACGGATGTTAATTTATTGGGTATTTGAGCAATGAAACAGATTAAAAAGTCATTACTGGGCTTAACATTATTATTATTAGAAAGAGATTCTAGATCAGTAATACTTTTTAAAGTAACTCAGCACTTTAGGTGCTTGTGGCAAACCCTGTCTTACTGAATTACTGGAGAAGCATCTCCATGATAGAGAAATGACATTTGATGGTGGCACTAAATCTAGATGCAGTTTAGCACTACATTTATATGTTTTCCTATAAACCACAACACAGACAAACAGCAGAGTGCATTCCTCACGAACTCGGTTACCATCCTACAGCAAAACTAAAGAGCATTTCTTATGCCCTCGTTCATTAAGGTATAAGCGTACAGTATTCAATGTAGGAGCAAAATCATCACTGTGCTGGATCCTGTCAGGTCAGTAAATGTGTCTTCTGCTTCTTTAATCTTCATGTGATCCCTCTTATCAAAATTTCAGCGAATCCTCCACTGACTAAAACCAATCAAGTCTCAGTAAACCATTGTCTAGAATTACCCATTGTTCCAGAAGATGGTTGGTAGGACCTCATTTCCTCATGGTATTAATTAATATTCATAGGGCTAATATCAGGTTATTGAGCTTTGAGTCAGCTAAACTGAGTTTATGTGACCCAGAGTAAACTATTGCTGAGTTGTTCTATCTTCCAGATACATCATCCTGACATAATGGTATTATTAGGTTCATTTGGAGGTATAGCATGTAGATTCTCGTGTTTTAGGAAATCAACTGACTTTCTGATGATTTTTTTTCCACAGTAGTTTAAGGAAAACTTTATCATCTTTCTAGACTAGAGACAGAGGAAGTGTAATCCAAGTAAGCTATCATTTTACCTGAAGTCTTATTCATGTTTTAGCCTATAGCGACAAATGAGCCAACACTGAAGAAGGTCTCAAACTGACCTGCTACTCAGAGATGGCTATGAAGATGGAACACCTGACATTCCAAGAGAGATATCAAAATATTTATCTATTGGCTGGTAAGGACATTAAGGATCAAAATATCCCCAAACCTATAAAACCATAGGAGTCTTCATGAGGTAGCCATTTAGCAAATCGCAGTGCTTATTTTCCCAAGTTTTTCATAAACTACTTATCAGAGCATACTATTCAGATTTCAGGGTTTGAATTTTTTTAAACGTGCTTTGTACTAAAATAGTTTATTTGATTTTTCACTGTGAGAGGGATAATCGTACTCTGAACTACCCCCTAAAATACCACCCATTGTTGTAATATTAATGCTCACATAACTTCTACGTAAATCTGAATGCTGTTAAGCAATACTGCATGCAGGTGCCAAATGAAAGTTCAGTGCTATGCAAAGTAATCTGTAATTCAAAACATGATATCAGACTTTTTTTAATGTGCTGAAAAATATATTTCTAATTAATCAGTTGTCAAGACAACAAAATGGATCACATGCAGATGGATTCTTTTGAGCAATTGGGTTCATCTAAATTGGACTTTATTAGCTATTCAGGCTGATGATGTTCTAGCAACAAAAAAACTGGTTACCAAATACGTGGGAAAAGTCAGTAACCAAACAGATCAGTAGAAAACAAGTGTATGTAAAGTACTATTCAAAACTAATAGGAAGAGCTTATAATATTTAATTTCATTTACCTTTTTTTCCATACTTCCTTATAATTCAAATATAACAATGTCTCTCAGCATTTCTGCAAGGGTACAGTAACAGCTGTGAAATCCATCACAAATAGTATAGCAAGATCTCACAGATATTTCACAGCAAAAGTGAATTTGTGCAGATTTCAACATCCGAGAGCTGAGAGCTGAGTGCTGTAGACCACGTCTACTTAGTGTGTTTTCAAACACTGGGAAAAACAACTTATCCTATCTTGCACACAGAAGAAGGAGACTTGAAACACTGAAGTTACAAATAAAATTTACGTCTGTAGAACAATCAGAACACTCAGTATTTAATAGAATCATTAGGGATTGGAAGGGACCTCGAAAGATCATCTAGTCCAATCCCCCTCCCACAGCAGGATCACATAGACCAAGTCATACAGTCTGTCAGGGTTGGAAGGGACCACAGGATCATGCAGTTCCAACCCCCCTGCCATGGGCAGGGACACCCCACCCTAGATCAGGCTGGCCAGAGCCTCACCCACCCTGGCCTTAAACACCTCCAGGGATGAGGCCTCAACCACCTCCCTGAGCAACCCATTCCAGGCTCTCACCACTCTCACAGTGAAGAACTTCCTCCTCACATCCAGTCTAAATCTACCCATCTCATTTGATACCATGTTTAATTTTTATTCCGTATTTTGCCAAGTTATTCCTGCTGTTTTTAATTCAATTAGAATAAAATCAAAGGACAACCCCAAAAAAATATCCTGTCCATCAATACCAATTAATTTATGAAGTAAAATAATAATTCCCAGTTACATGCACAGTAGGAAATAGAGTGTTCATTTTTCTGCACCTGAATTGGCAAATTTGTAAATAATAACGTAGGCAGAATATTTACACTACAATATCACATAGACACCAGTGTCTCAGAAGATTTATTAGTCATGATGTGTCCATTGTGGCCTTCAGAATTCTGCACATAGACTTTCTAGAAATAAACTGAGAGGCAATAAACTTCCCCTCTCTGCAGATAAAAGAATTTGCCCAATTAATTGTGGTCCAGTCAACATTTGAGAATTAAAGACAGAAACCACAGGGAACAAATTAAATATGTTCTGTTCACATCCATGCCTTGATCTTTTTTTTTCCCCTACTGGTAAGGAGCAATTGCAAATGTTCTACTAAATGGATCAAGTCAGCACTGTGGCTGGCATTGGGAATATTTTGTGATTACCGTCTCCTCTTTCCAGTTCCCTTCTGGGCTGTATTTACACACCACAATGTTAAGAAAGATCTGTTTGTGGGTCATGATTTCTCTTACACAAAGTTTTCCTTTAGGAATTAATAAATGTATTGCACAATTTCAGTGCAATAATTTTAGTCCAAATCTGGTTTTACTATTACAACATATACAGAAGTAATAGAAGGACAAAGACAGTGAAGCACCCTTCAGGATTTTAATCCTTTCAGAAAAGCATGCATACAAGTTTCCAGGCCACTTTTCTTACATTATCTCTGTGGATACACCCATATTTCCCTACTTTGCCAGATAAGGACCTAACCATGTAGATCAAACAAGCTTGCAGAACCCACTGGTTACTGTAATAAAACGAACAGGAGAAGCCACATTTGCTTTGTGTCTTCTTCAGACAGCTGGCTTGGTGGCAAATTTTTCATTTTCATTGTAGTGTTTACTGGAAGAATTAGGATCAGATTATTTGATACCTTCTGGGAAGTTTGAGACTTAGTAAATTGTAACAATCCAACCTGCTTAATTTCTGAAATGTGATTTAGCTTATTTCCCTTCATTTGTAGTGCTGCGAACATGGGAGGAACACGTTAATACACAGAAAAGAGTTTAACGTTTAAGTTACAAAAAAAACATTCTTAAGAAATTTGTGGTAAATTGCGTTTTGACTACATCCTGGTCTTTTAAGGTTGATACCTAGAGCTGACCAATCCACCACAAGTTCTTTTTTTTTTTTTTTTGAGAGAGAGAGGATAATAGGCACTTCCCATCTGATGCCTTTTAAACATGTACTCTGAACATTTGTGCTTGAAGTTTTCTTCACTGTATGAAAAGACCAGAAAAATTAATTCACATTCATGAACTCCTACTCCATACATCTCCTACTATCATACATTTTTCAAACAACACACTATCACAGAATCATTACGGTTAGAAACAACCTCTAAGTTCATAAAGTCCAGTCTTCAACCCAACCCCTCCATGACCACTATAAAACAAAAAGAACCAAACTAGGCCTTACTAAAGATATCAAAAAGCAAAATGGTGTAGTCCTAGACTCCGTTTTCGCAACTATCAAGGTAGTATATTTTTTTCAAGAATATTCTCCAGAATGGTCAGCAATGATGAAATTACCCTCTGTAAAGAAATTGCAGATAGATTCATGCCTGAGCTCTGTGCTAACTAAATCCTGACCTGGGAATACTTTAAATTTCAGTCAAAAATGGACGGAGAACCACATTCTGAAATTGTCTCATAGGTATTACAGTAATGCCTCAGCTTTTAAGCCCTCTTAAATCAAGACAAAGTCTTGCATTTGTTCATGTAATCTCATTTCAAATATGATCAGAACTGTGACTGAAGTAGATTTCAATGGAAATGATTCACAGGAAAAATTTTCATGCAACCTTTGTCAAAGAGAAGTCATGATTCTGCAACCTAAAGATCTTTACTTTCTCCAGTTAGACATGTTTTTTGTTCACAGCGGGAATGTAAACTTATTCACTTTGAATAAATACTAAAGTCAGTGAATCAGAAGATAAGTTAATTCAGTCGGATATCTCCAAGTAGAAGGCAAATGTTTGTAACAAACTTAGAACATTGATATTCTAAAACTTTTTTCATTAGAAGTGTTTATAAAACTATGCATGTGTTCTATGGCTACAGTAATTTTTTTTCATATTCAGATAATAATTCTGCTGAAGCTGTTATTTTGTCTATGCCACATTAAATTAAGGGCTTCTCATGTTAAAATGAGCACCATTAGTAGGTACTGCTTGTACATGAAATTTTTCACTTGCAAAAAAAATGGGGGGGAAAAAAAATCACAGAAGGTTTTCAGATAGTGAAACAAAATAAAATCCTAAAAAAACCCCTTAGAATTCTTAAAACCAACTACTTGTTAAATTCTGCCAAAATGTTAAGACATCTGTTCAGATGTTTTCAGTGGAAGCAGAAACAATATTATTACTGTTGCATATATATAATTTTGGTTAAAAATATAAAAAGTACCACTTATAAAGACCTAAAGGATTCTTTCAGGAACCAGTATAGAATAAGTTCCCCGGCAATTTTCTTCCATGTTGAAGATAAGGAACAACTTGCCTGTTCCATACAAAAAAAGAGTTCTATATCTTCTAAGAAGTATTATTCTTTGATATAAGAAGTAAGGAAAGCACTTCTTAGATCAAAGAGTTGCTTCGCACTTTGCCAGAATAATATAAATTATACTTCCATTTAGTATTATCATTCTACAAACACATTTCTTACATCCAGAACAATGCAGCATTACTGTAGATATATTGTTACACTGAAGAATGTTTGTATTCAATACCAAATGTTGAAAGCCATAAGAAAAGGAGGCATTGGTTTTGTGCAGCTTACAGAAATCATGAAACTCCTTGCTTTATTTAATCTTCCCCAAATATAAATATAAATATAAGACAAGTAACAGTGCTGTGGTTTCACACTTGGTATATCAACCACTGGAAAGTCACGTTGCCATTCTAAAACTAGCCAACATTCACAGCAAAACCCCTTTCAAATGCCAGGTGAAACACATATCTGAACAAAAGAGTAATTGAGATAAATGAGATTTCTGTGTCAGAAAAAAGACAGGAATAAAACTTGCAGGCTGTTGAGGTACATGCAGAAACCTAATATATGCTTAAGATGCATAATTGTGGTTGTAATTACCATTTTCTCCAGAGGCAGTCATCGTGACTACTTCAAAGCACCCTTACAGCTGCCACCTATAGTAGAGATCGTCCGAAGGTTGAGCAGTTCAAGACAAAGTGTACCACATCAACATTGTCCTGTCTGTCACTGAACGGATGGCGCTGGTGAAGTTTCACTGACTGAAACATAAGAAGATACTAATTTCCTAAGTGATTAATCTTTCATGAATGTTTAGTTTACTATTTAGAGTTGGCATGCTAGGGTCAAAAGAATGGAAGAACTTTTCTTCTCCTTTTTGTTATGGCAGATCATAAGAAAAAAAGATTAAGTCTTCTGATGATTCTCCCCCTCTACTTTGCTGTTGTGAGACCTTGCCTGGAGTATTGTGTTCTGTTCTGGAGATCCCAGTACAAAAAGGATATGGAAATTTTGGAGTGAGTCCAGAGGAGGGCTGCAAGGATGATAAGCAGTCTGAAGCACTTCTACTCTGAAGTCAGGCTGAGAGATTTGGGTCTGTTCAGCCTGGAGAAAAGAAGGCTCTGGGTGAATCTCATAGCAGTCTTCTGGTACCTGAAGAGATCCTATAGGAAAGATGAGAGTGACTTTTTATAAGAGACTGTGTGACAGGACAAGGAGGAAATATTTCAAGCTGAAAGAGAGTAGATTTAGAGTAAATGTTAGGAAGAAATTCCTCACTATCAGGATGGTGAGGCACAGGAATAGGTTGCCCAGGGAGGCTGTGGATTCCCCCTCCCTGGAAGTGTTGAAGGCCATGTTGTGCTGGGCTCTGGACAACGTGTTCTAGTTAGAGGTGTCCTTGCACATGGCATGGAGGTTTGAAGCACGATGGTCCTTTCCAACCTATATCATTCTTTAATTTGATGATACGAATGTACTTGTGACTAACCGCAATCTTCAATGAGCAATGATATTGCATATCCTCCATATGGGCACAGTCTGATGCTGTATACAAGTCTACACTTGGATGACACTACATGGATTAAAAGACAATTTTTACCTTAGAATTATTTAAATTGCATAGCTTTAGCAGCCTGACCGATTTAAAATATAAAAATGAACCAGATGCTGATGTATCTGCCAGTTTACATTTGCATCTCCTTACAGTTCCATTAGAAGTCCTGCTTTTACCTTTATGCGGACACCACATCATGTTTAGCAGTTTTTACCCTGATTCACCTTGTATCCGCAATACTAGAAAAGCTTAAAGGTAAAACAGCGCAAACATTTATTTAACAGGACAGGTCAGGCTTGGAAATAGAAGATCTGATATAACATGTTACAAATAAAATGTCAAAAAGAAAACAACATAAAATGCAATTCTTTGTCTCTATTTAACTAGATCATTCTGTCATAGCTTTCCCAGTATTCCTGATGTGGAATTCTTTCAGAGGCTTACCTTGAAAAAGATGGCAAGTATCTACAAAATGTTCCACATTTTGATTCTCTTACCCACACCATTATAAAAGCCATTTGTTTTGATTTGGACCTGTCATTCAGATGTCTGAAAGAAGTTCACCTGGAAGCTTATCCCACAATGCTGGCTATGTTTTGATTTTAATTTTCAAATTTTATCCTTAGGCATTTTTGAGAAATGTTGAAAATAGTTGTAGGGGTTTCACATCGGCCTAGCTGACTTGAAATTAAGCTCATAGGAAAAACACATTCAGGTGTTTAGTCCTATTACTACTAGGACATGAAGAGCTTATGTTTCAAATATTCTAAGAAAAGATTATGTCTATATATATAATTATAAGAAGCTGTACACCTCTGTCTATGAGACATATTTTCTGAACTATTTTATCCAGAATCACATAGAATCAATTTGGTTGGATGAGAACTTTAAGATCATCATGTCCAACAGTTAACTCAACACTGCCAAGTCACCACTAAATCATGTCACTCAGTACCACATCTACACAGGGAAGATGGTGGCTCCACCTCTTCCCTGGGCAAACCTTTCCCAATACTTGAAACCCTTTCAATAAAGAAGTTTTACTTAAAATCCAAACTAAACATCTTCTGGTCTTTGAGGCTTTTTCTCTTGTCCCTTGTGAGAAGAGACTAGTCTCCTCTTCGCTACAACCTCTGTTCAGACCTTTGTAGACAACTCTAACATCTCCTCTCAGCTCTCCTTTTCTCCAGGCTAAACAACCCTAGTTCCTCCAGTTGCTCCTCACAGGACTTATGCTCTAGACCAGCTTCATTGCCCTTCTCTGTGCATGCTCCAGTACTACATGATGTGTCACAAAACTGAGCACAATATTCCGGGTTTGTCCTCACCAGTGCCAAGCACAGGAGGACAATCACTTCTCTAGTCCCACTGACCACATTGTTTCTGATATAAGCCAGGATTCTGTTGGTGTTCTTGGCATCTGGACACACTGTTGACTCATATTCAGCCAGCTGCTGAACAGTAGATCCAGGTTCTTTCCAGTTTGCAGTTTGCCAGCCACATATGTAACACTGCATTAGGTTGTTGTGACTCAAGTTCGGGACCCTGTGCTTGATCTTTATGAACTTCATACAGCTGGTTTTCTTTACCCACTAATCTAGCCTGACCAGATTCCTCTGCAGAGCCTCTCTACCTTCAGGCAGATCAAGACAACCCCCTCATTTAACCAACACTATTATTATATGGTTGTCATTTAACACCCAACTTGGCGTCTTTCTTTCACTACAATCTTACTTTAGTCACTATATAACATTATAGTTCTTGTGCAGTTATATAATAGGGAAATATGACTTCTGATGCAAAGAAGAAATGCAAGAAAATATTCAGTTAATCTCTAAAAATCCAGAGTTAGATCATGTTCCAAAAATTCCGTTGGTAGACTTGTGTAATACTGGAAAAAGTCAGTCTTGGGAGGAATGATAAGCATGGTATTCAAGTTAATGAATTTGCAAGTAATTACAAAAATAAAAAACCCACAGTGAAAGAAGCTTAAAAAGATGTTTCACAGCTGCAGTCAAAGCAGGACCGTAGCTTCTATAGAACTGCATAAGTCTTCACTAGAAATTTAGATTAATAAAACCTCATTTTCATTTATTAGCCACACTGGAAAACATTTGACTGGATAAATTCAAATCTTTATTATTTATTTATAATGTAAAAATACCTTGATATACGTGAAATGTCATTTTTGTTGGTAAGATTAAGAATTCAGCACTGAAAGATGCAAAGGCAATATTCAAAAAGATAAGTAAAAGAATTACAATCATATAAAGTGGTCTCTGGTCCAACATTTGCTGTGAGATAGATGAATGCCCACTCCATTTTTTTTGTTTCTGAAGGTCTCATGACTCCGTGATCAGATTTATTTAAACAATTTTACCATAGTGCAAATTTTATTGTAGATAAGAGAAATCCAGTTTGGTTTCTGGTTTCCTCTTGTGACTGTAGGAGCTAACTGTCTCCATGAGTTCCACCACTTGCTGCCTTCATTGGTGTACCACGCACACTGCCCATGGGGCTGTCCAGTAAGCTGTGCGACTGATCAAAGCAAATAATCATTTTCTTAAGTCAGCTTAGTGCATGGTCCCACAAGAAGTGGGAATGGGGAGTCAATTGTGGCATGATGTAGGAAAGGGCAGCTAGGATGAGAAAACAGCTGAAAATCTTTGAAGACAAACTAGACAATTGGAGATAGCATAGCATGGATCTATAGCCTGTATTTCTCTTTACTCTACAGGAAAAACTGTAGAAATTTCACCTCATAGCATCCTAGTCCTTTTTTTAGAACAAACATGAATGACTGCATAGAGATCATGAACAGTTGGACAGTTTTCATTTACATAAAATTCTCTTTACAGCACATCAGCCTTACAAAACCAGACAAAAATAAATTACATTAGCTTTATTTAATAACAATATAACCAGAACGGAGTGGTTTTAATATATAACAAATTACTAAAATGGCCCCCGTGCAGTCAGGTTCAGACAACTACACTGGGCCCACTCCTAAATGAGTGTGCCAAACATCGCAAAATCTTTGTTGGCAAACATGCCTCATTTGCATTTCTTTGTTCAAATCTACATATCATTGCCAGAGCCGTTTACCACATACTCAAAATGCTGAAGCATGTGCAGTACAAGTAATGTGAGCATGGAAATACACAACTATGATTTTACCACAACTGAAACTTGTGGGAAAATGTGTAATGAAGGACAAATGGGAAGCACAGGAAACCTTTTTCATAACACTGACTTGACCTGATAATGATTTGATAGCCTTCTGGCAAACACATGAATCCATCCAAGGTAATTAAATATGACACTAAGGAATGAAGACAGAACTATGTTTGGTGCAAATATTACTGCCTCAATAAATCTGCAAGCATCAATTCTGCTTGCAGTCAGCATTTAAGTTACAGTCCCACAAACTATTAACAAAGAGGAAAACAGTGTCATGTCTTCCTTACCATTCCTGCCCACCAGCTGTGAACACTTTTGTCCACAACGAAATTCACTGAATGCTGAATTTTAAACGTTTCAAGTTGCTCTTTCCCTTAGTTTCTAAACACACTGCAAGATTTAAGGCAAGAAATTATTTTCTGTCAGACTTGCTTACTAGAATTGAGTCTTTTCAGGATGTGATTTTTAAATGTTGTTTGTTTTCAGGCACACAGTTTGTATTCTCTTCCCTGTTGAAGGATGTGATAAAATCAAGCAATTCTGGAAGTAGATTAAAACCAAACTGAAGTCTTGGCACTCGAGCTGTGCCAGTGAAAATGCCTTTTTTCTCTGTAATGTAGTACTTATGTTGATCTTTTCCTGACTGCATTTGATTGAGTCAAGCAAGCCTGAACAGCATTAACTGGCAAGTCTGTGCCTACCGCTTTCACTAGCCCATACTGTTTCATAGCTAAGAGGATGGTTATGCCAATCGTGTCTGGGAACACGAGAAGACTGTACTAGGTGTGGTCTGAGGTAGGACATGGAGCAAAACTCCCCAATGGGCACATCCTAGAGCAGTATAGACAGAGCAAAGGGGTGACACTTGCACTGGGGACACCCTGGTCAAGATGGAAAGTCACAATCAAAGGACAAATCATATTGATTAATTTAATGCAAGAAACTTTCAAAAGTTCAACATGCTTGGCTCTTGAACACTGATTAGGCATTGCCATGCAACAGAAACACATGTAACTGTGCTCTGATCCCAACTTAAATCTACTTACAGCCAAGACCTTATGTAAGTAGAGGTCTCGGTGCAGCCCATGAAAATGAAAACTGATAGCTAAGTCAAATACCTACACAAAATTCCAATGGAATTCTGCAACTATTGTTTATGAAGCCATCTGCTACTTTTCTGACATGTATGAAATACTTCAATTTTCTCTGAAAGAGATGGAAGTCAAAATAAAAGTACAGAGGTATGCACTTTTTAATTATACTTCAGTGCTTTAAAATCTTCTGGTAGAGATGAACACAAGTTTCAGAGGAAAACTGTCAGAAATCTCATGAAAAATCCTTGAGGTGGTACGTATGGTTTAGAGGGACTTACACAAAATGCTGTCAGTCACTGATTCTTTCCCGCTCCAACATTAATCAGAATATTTTATTAAAGCTAACAAGTCATGAGCTCTAAATTCCATGCCATGACCTCTCCCAAAAAGCTGCAGTTCCAGCTGCTATCAGCAGAGGGCAATGAGTGTGAGACAGGCACACTGTAGTGCAAGGTCTTCAGTTCCAACCAAGCCTTCGGTGAGAGGAATGTCACAGTGTCACTACTGAAGAAACAAAGGACAACCTAACAGAGGTTGGTGAAGGCAGAACATGAAGATAAGTCAAGAGTGACACAATGCTAGGGATTGGAAGAGCTATCTGGAGATTATCTAGTTCAATCCTCCTGCCAGAGCAGAATCACCTAGAACTAGATTGCACAGGAAGACATTCAGATGGATTTTTAATGTCTCCCGAGATGGAACCTCCATAACCTATCTGGGCATTCTTTTTCAGTGCTCTGTTACCCTCACCATGAAAAGTGTTTCTTTACTTTCAGTTTGAACCTATTGTTTTCCAATGTGTGGGCATTATCCCTTTTCCTGACAGTAAACAGAAGAAGAGATTGGCACTTAAAATTTAGGTATTTTTATACATTCATGAGGCCTCCTCTCAGCCTCCTCCGTGCTAAACAGACTTTGCCCTTCTTCATGTGGTAGATGCTTCAATTCTCCAATCATTTTAGTGGCTTTGCACTGCATAGTCTCCAGCAGTTCCTTGTCCTTCTTGAACTGAGGAGCCCAGAAGAGGACACAATGCTCCAGACGAGGCATCACCAGTGCACAGAAGAGGAGGATAACCTCCTTCAACTTGCTGGCCACATTCTTCTTCATACACCCTAAGACACCATTTGCCGCCTTGGCCATGAGGGTACATTGCTGGCTCTTAGCCTGACTGTGGCCCACTAGCACTCCCAGGTACTTTTCCTTGGAGCTGCTCTCCAGCAGGTCAGTCCCCAGCCTGTACTGATGGATGGGGTTGTTCTTTCCCAGATACAGCATGCTACACTTGTTGAACCTCATCTGTACTGACGGATGGGGTTGTTCTTTCCCAGATGCAGCATGCTGCACCTGTTGAACCTCATCAGGTTCTTCTCTCCTCAACTCTCTGTTCTATCCAGGACATGCTGGATGGCAGCACAGCCCTCCAGTGTGTCAAACACTCCCCCAAGCTTCTTATCATCAGCAAACTTGCTGGAGGTACTCTCAATCCTTCATTCAGGTCACTGATAAATATATTGAAAAAGACCCCTATTGACCCCTGAGGAACACCATGTGTCCAATCTGATTCTGTCCCACTGACCACAACTCTCTGAGCTCTGTCCTTCAACTTGTTCCAGATTCACTTCAAGGTCAAATCATCCAATCCACACTTCTTTAGGTTAGCAATGAGGATTTCACAGGAGACAGTGTTGAAAGCCTTACTGAAGTCAAAGTGGCTTCTCCAGCTCAACGCATAGGGATGCAAACTGTGTCATTAGTGCCCTCACAGAACCTGAGAAAATAGAATGGGAAACCACTCCAGTTTGGGCCTTGGATCTTCTTCTAGTTTAGAGACCTGGGAAGGAAAGCATGTCAGTCCGGGATGGCCTGAGTTTCTCAGCGCCCATACCTGCATCCCTCTATGCAGCTGCATCCATTTTCAAAATACCCAGTCTCTGTCTCTCACATCCAAGGTTAGAGGATTATCCAGTCCTCCTGCTTTCCTTAGCGAAGCACGAAGGAGCTCTCCCCCCAAACCTAAACGCTGCCAGTCTTTTCTCAGTGGCAGAAATGACAGTCTCTCCTCCTGCTGATCACTATTTCCAAAAA
>VXBP01003400.1:0-37276 GCA_013400115.1 Rhinopomastus cyanomelas | reverse complement strand
CTCCATTGCCTCTAGTCCTGTCACTACCTGACATCCTAAAAAGCCCCTCCCCAGCCTTTTTGTAGGCCCCCTTCAGATACTGGAAGGCCACAATCAGGTGACCTCAAAGCCTCCTCTTCTTCAGACTCAACAGCTCCAACTCTCTCTGTCTATCCTCATAGGAGATGTGTTCCAGCTCTCTGATCATCCTCGTAGCCCTCTTCTGCATGTGCTCTTGTAATAAGGGCTCCAGACCTGGACACAGTACTCCAGGTGGGGTCTCACCAGAGCGAAGCAGAAGGGGAGAATCACCTCCCTCAACCTGATGGCCACACTTCNCCTCGACCAGATGGCCACACTTCTCCTGATGCAGCCCAGGATCCAGTTTGCCTTCTGGACCACAAGTGCACACTGCTGGCTCATGTTGAGCTTTTCGTCCACAAGCACCGCCAATTTCCTCTCCCCGGGGCTACTCTCCAGCCAGTCACTGTCCAGCCTGTATTTGTGCCTAGTATTGCTTCCACCCAGATGCAGGACCTTACACTTGGCCTTGTTGAATCCCACAGGCTGGCTTGTGCTCACCTCTCCAGCCTGTCCAGGTCCCTCTGGATGGCATCCCTTCTCTCAAGCGTGTCTTCTGCACCACACATCTTGGTGTCATCAGCAAACTTGCTGAGGGTGCACTCAATGCCTTTGTCCATGTCACCAACAAAGATGTTGAACAAGACTGGTCCCAGGACTGATCTCTGAGGGACACCACTTGTCAGTGGCCTCCACTTGGACATGGATCCATCAACAACCACTCTCTGGGTGTGGTCATCAAGCTAGTTCCTTAGCCATCTAGTGGTCCACTCGTCAAAGCCACGTTCCACCAGCTTGGAGACCGGAATGTGGTCAAAGGCTTTGCTAAGGTCCAGGTAAACTATATCAGTCACTCGCTCCTCATCCATTAATGTTGTGACCTGTTCATAGAAGGCCACGAGGTTTGTCAGGCAGGATTTGCCCTTGGTGAAGCCATGCTGATTCTACCCAATCACCTCTTCACAAATCTCCTATGTCAGTAGTGCCTTCAGGAGGATCTGCTCCATGATCTTACTGGGCACAGAGGTGAGACTGACTGGCCTGTAGTTCCCTGGCTCCTCCTTCCTACTCTTTTTGAAAATAGGAATGATGTTTCCCCTTTTCCAGTCAGTGGGGACTTCACCAGACCACCATGACTTTTGGAATATACTAGACGGGAGTCTAGCAACCTCATTTGCCAGTTCTCTCAGTACCCATGGGTGTATCCTGTTGGGTCCCATGGACTTGAACACTTTCAGGTCCTTCAGGTGATCACAAACAAGATCTTCAATTATAATGGACAGTTCTTCCTTGCAGTCCCTGCTGTTATTTTCCATGACTCCAGGAGTGTGGCTGGAGGCCTTCACAGTGAAGACTGAGGTAAAGAAGTCATTGAGAACCTCAGCCATTTCCTGGTCACTTGTGACCACATCACCTGTTTCCTTTCTGAGGTGGCCCGCACCTTCCCTAGTCTTCTTTTTACCGTTCATATACCTGTAGAAATTCTTGGTGTTCTCTTTGACCTCCCTGGATAGGTTAAATTCAAATTGTGCCTTGGCTTTCCTGACCAGATCTCTAGCTGTTCGGGCAGCTTCCTTATATAGCTTCCATTCTAGCTGTCCTCCCTTCCACTCCTTGTAGAGTTTCTTTTTGTGTGACAGCGTGTCTAGGAGCTCCTTGCTCAGCCAGGAAGGCCTCTTAGCATTCTTCCCTGCTTTCCTCTTTGTTGGTATACATTGCTCCTGGACACAGAGGAGGTGATCCTTGAATACTAACCAGCTGTCCTGGGCCCCTTTTCCCTCAAGGGCTTCTTCCCATGATACTTTGGCCAGCAGATCCCTGAAGCGATCATAGTCTGCACACCTGAAGTCCAGGGACGTAAGTTTAGAAAATTTTTTCCTAGTTGCCCTGAGGATCTGAAATTCAATGGCTTCATGGTCACTGCAGCCAAGACTGTCTCTGAGCCTCACATTGGTCATCAGCCCTTCCTTGTTGGTGAGAACAAGGCCCAGCATAGCACCTTTTCTTGTTGGTTCCTCCACCCATTTGAAGGAGGAAGTTGTCATCTATGCAATCCAAGAACAAGCTGGATTGCTGGTGCCTTGCTGTGTTGTCCCTCCAGCAGATGTCAGGGTGGTTGAAATCCCCCATGAGGGCCAGGGCCTGTGAGCTGGAATCTGCTACTATTTGTCTGTGAAGGACCTCATTTGCTTGATTCTGCTGGTCAGGTGGCCTATAGCAGACCCCTAAAGTAACATCACCCTCCCTTGTCTTCACTTTTATTTTAACTCACACACTCTCAAACAGCTCATCATCCTTCCCTAGGTGGAGCTCCACTGATTCCAGCTGCATGCTCACATGCATAAAATACACCACTCAACAATGCTGGCTAGACAGAAAATCAAAAACATACATGATTTCTACGCTTTATACCACCTGTTCTTGGAGGAAAAAAAGCAAGTTTAGGAATATAATTGTAACTTCAAGCATTCGGAATCATAGAATCATTAGAGATTGGAAGGGACCTCAAAAGATCATCCAGTCCAATCCCCCTGCCACAGCAGGATCACCTAGACCAAGTCACACAGGAACACATCTAGTGGGTCTTAAACATCTCCAGTGAAGGAGACTCCATACATGTAGCTATAGGACTTAAGCATCTATAAACAATTTAACGGACCTGTCCTTATAGGAACAACAGGCATCAACAAATTGGCACAGAGAAGGCAGATATAAGTACAGCCAGACAGGTGGACAGGTATAAATAAATTTGAATGAGTATATTTGAAACTGACTGCCATTCATCTTTTCATAAACAGAGTCATTTTCCTCTAACAGTGTCACATAAAATAATTTACCTCTATCATCCCTCCAAATCTGTGACTATTAATCCCATCATCATCATCACATTTGAAGCTTTCTTTTCAAGTACATAGGTATGTAATGAATAAACATGAGTAGCTTGAAGCTTTGTCACAGTCCTAGAGCTAAGACATCACTGGCACAAGCAAAACTTGGCGGGATGAGTCCTGTGACTGGAGTATCATGGTGGAGAGTTACAGGCTTTTCAATGAGGATTAGATGACATGGGTGATTTGCACTGTATGTAACGGAGGGGCTGTGTTGTACAGCAGCTACAGCTGATGACAACATGGTTAAGGGCTTCTAGGTAAGGATGAAGGGAAAAGCAAATAAAGAGGTTATTGTTGTTGGAATCTATGATCAAACAACCATCCAGGTGACAACCAATTAATTATTCCTCAAAGAGTTAAATATCTCAAAATATTTAGAGGCTTTTGTCCTTATGGGTGGTTTTAACTTCCCAGATGTCAATCGGAAATACCATATAGCAGACACAAACAAGCCCAGGAAATTTCTAAAGTATGTTGAAGAAAACTTGTTTGTGTAGGTACTAAGGGAACCAACCCCAAAAGGTGCTTTCCTAAATTTGCTGTTTGCAAACAGAAAGAAACACATGGGTTAAGTGGTTCATGTTTGTCTTGGTCACTGTGATCACAAAGTACTTGAGTTTCAAATAACTGGTGATAGGAGAAAAAAACAGGGCAAAACTGTGACCATGAATGTAGGCAAGCTGACTTTGGGGTGCTGAAGAACTTAGTAAGGTCCCCTGGAATCTGCTTTTGAAGGTACTGGGGTACACAGAAGCTGGACACTTTTTAGCATGCTCTCTTAAGAGCATGGGTGCAGGCGATTTCAAAACATCAGAAGATAAACAAGGGCAGAAGGCAGCTACCTTATTCTAGAAGGGTAGATGACAGAGGAAGAGTACAGAGATGCTGTTCACCTCTGTAGGGAGAAGGCATGTACAGCCAAAGTTCAATTAGAGTTCAAGCTGGCAAGCACTGAGAAGGCTATCAAGCAACAATGCCAAAGAAATTTAGGCTCAGAACATCAAGGTCATTTTAGGCCTAGAAAAGAGTTGGAAGAGACCTCCTCTCTTGGGTAACCAGCAAGAGGATAGAGGCAGAAAGGATAAGGAGAGCAAAGTGTTACAAATTAAGAACTGGGACTTGAGGACCAGTATGGAGACTTTGTAGGTCTGGGTCCGAGTAACTGGGGGTCTGGGTCCTGGATACTGTGGGAGAAGTAGAGGTCCTCCTTGTGTCATGTGGTTAAGACCTTACCCTACAGTCCTGTGTAAGGTAACAAAATCACAAAATCTGGCAGTGAAAGCTATTATGAAGGAGCCAATATGAAAGTGCTTGTAAGAAAAATATGACTACATATGATGTGGTGAAAGAGCCAGTAGGTGTCACTCAGGAATACAGAGCACTCTTCTGGGATTGACCTGATCACTCTGCAGAGCTTTCCTACCCTCAAGCAGAGCTACACACCTACTCAATTTTGTGTCCATTCCCTCACCCAGATCACTGATGTTAAGCAAGACTGAGTCCAGTGCCCTGGGGAGCACTCCTTGTGACTGACCACCAGATTGATCTGACTGAATTCCACACAACCCTCTGGGCTGTCTTGAATATTCCACAGTTTAGGTAAACAATACCCACAGCTTGCCCCTCATCCACTAAGTGAATCACTTGGTCACAGAAGGACATCAGGTTAGGCAAGGAAGACCTACCCTTCATAAACTCAAATTGGCTGACCCTGAACCCCTGGCTGCCCTGCACTTGCTGCATGAGCCCACTCAGGATGAACCAGTCCATTATTTTCCTTGATAACAAGCTCAGACTGACAGTCTTGTAGTGTCTGGATCATCTCTCTTCCCCATCTTGTGGAAGGGCATCACATTAGCAAGACTCAAGTCATCTGGAACCTGATCTGTTAGCCAAGAGCATTGATAAATGTTATGATTGTGCATATTTTTAATTGAGAGTGCATCAGACTCTGAGCTTCCAAGAATTATAGATATGTCTAAGTTTCCACCTCTGGTTTTTTTTCAGCTTGCCACAGTTCACTGTTTCTTGTTCTTTTTCTCATCCAGACAGAAATCCTATAGGATTACCTATTAATTTATACAGACCCTTAAATGTGTTTGGAAGACTGTGGCCTGATGCTTCAGGAAGGCACAGTTGGAAGACTTGGAACTAATATCAAAAATCTGAATGACTTTGGACAGAACATGTCACCTCTCTGTGCTCTTGCTTCCTCATCTGCTACAAGGTGGTCCACTGCCTTGAAACCTAATGATAGAGGAGTGGATGTACAACCTAGGTTGAAGCATGCAAGACACAGCAAGCATTTCTTCTCCAGGAAATGGGAAGCCTGGCCACACTGATACAGGATGCAAAAGAGAATACTGCAACCCTTTTGTTTTCTTCTTTAATTTCTACTTCAAAATCTTATATTACCACTTCACAGTGCTGTTTAGGAACTAACTGAAGCATGCACTAATGCTTGTGTTTTTCTTCTGAGAATCTGTGAGCATGAAATGAAATGTTCAAAAAGTGTAGCCAACTCCTTATGGGTTACAAACAGGCATTGTCAATCAGAGCCAAAGGTTCCCAGTTGGCTACTAGAGACCCTGGTTCAGATGAAAGCAAAGCACATGCTTACCCTGAAGCACATGAAAACTCTCATTCATGAAGGCAATTAGCCATTAGATTTGTAAGTCTCTAATCTTGCTTCTACTTATTTAATTATTAAATTGTATTCAATTCAGCACGAGTTTTTTGACTCTCAGAAAAGCCAAAGGTAAACCCTTTGTGAAGAACTTCAAGGTCAATGACTAGGAATCAACCCAGCCACGTGCTTCAAAGAGTTTGATTATTCTTGTTTTGGACATGTAAATGTAAGATTTGAACCTATAAAAGCACTATAAAAGCATGTAATTGAAGCTATAAAAGCATGTAATTCAGCACTGAGCAAACGCCATCTTTTCTGGGAATTATTCTTTCCTTAATATATTACTTAGAATTTACTTAGAATTCTGATGAATGCAACATAAATTTCTGTCTTACCTTCTTTTCAGCTTATTCTCTTACAGCTCTTTCAGCTCCTTTCACTTTCTTCTTTTGTTTTAATTTTTCTTTCATAATTTAACTTTTAAAAATTCTATACATATCATGTGTGTTCAATGAAAGAGATTGGGTTTTTTATAAAATGTAGTATGAATAGATTTCATTATTGAAATACCTGAGGAAATTGTGCAGTAAAACCTATTCAACGATAAATTCACCAGGGGAATCTTGCAAATTTGCAGTGCTGTATTTTGCATATAAGGACTGCTGTGTTTGCTCAGAAATGATTTGTCAGTCAGAAAAACAGTCAAGAGAGAAATTGGCATTTTGGATGACTTTTCAGACCTAGAGGCAAACTAAAACAGAAGCTACTTTTGCACAAATATGCTACTTTTTAACGAGATCTCATTTTTAATGTAAAAATTTCATTGATATAAACATACAATGCTGAAGACAAAAAAACTCATACAAAACCCTACGTTTATGGATGCCATTGTCTATATATTGTAGCCACACACTTCATTCAAATTCCAGTATCTGTGTTCAGTTTATCTGTCTAGGTTCTTCCTGAAGGAGAGAGAATGGAGATGGTTCTTCAAGTGTCCTCTGAATCAGTCAGAGGACCGATTTTGGTGCTTGCTTCTCTGTTGGTGTGTTTTATNCCTGTACATATATAGGGTAGATACATATTGCAAGGGTATGCACCTGGATGTGAAGTCAACCAAACCAGCACCGGGCCACAGATAATGTGATATTGCCAAGGATGACGTTATAGCAATTGTCAGTTGCTTTTATACAGAGAGCATGATAAAGAAAAAGCAATGCCTTCCTAGTTGGAGGAAAGCCCAGAATAAAATCACAACCAAAAGTTATCATTTGTGCTCTGCCTCCAGGTTGTTGTGATTCAGACAGCAAACAACAGACCGTGTGAGTTTTGTTACATTGTCACAAAAAAAAGAAAATTAGTCTGATACCATGACTCATTATTTGTGCTGATGTATTATATAAAGAGCATAACCATGGCAAAACAGCTTCAGGCTAATTACCACTTGTGGCATCATGACAGTTACATTAATTAACAGTGCTGATCACCGAGTGCTATAAAAACCTCACGTGTGCTACTGTTTATATAGCACCCCATCATTTAAAAATTGAAGTAATCCTTCCTGTTTTCAAGCACACTGATCTGTCATGTGAGACTTGTGCAACCCTTACATGCGATGCCAAGTCTACCTAGGTTATTCATTGCCTCATGAACTAAGAAAACATTGCTCAGGATTATCAGTGCTCTCTCAAGGACCTCAACTAAATAAATTTTGAAGAGCAAAACTTTATATGGATCTTCCAAGGACAGTTTCCATACAAGAGGTAGATGTTAGGGCAAACAGAATCTTCAAGGAACCTTTGTTTGAAACATAGAATCATTTGGGTTGGAACAGACATCAGAGATAATTTGCTTTGAACCCCCATGCCATAGACAAGGACATCTCTCACTAGAAGATGTTGCCCAAAGCTCATTCCAACCTGGTGTTGAACGCTTCCAGGGAGGGCATCCACAGCCTCCCCGGACAACTTGTGCCAGTGCCTCACTACCCTGATAGTGAGAAATGTCTTCCTAAGATCCAATCTAAATCCACCCTCTTTTATCTCAAAACCGTTTCCCCTTGTCATATCGTTAACCTCCTTTGTAAACAGTCCCTCTCCATCTTTTCTATAAGCCTCCTTCAAGTACTGGAAAGATGCTATAAGGTCTTCCTGGAGCCTTCTCTTCTCCAGTTTGAACAGCCATAATACTCTCAGACTGTTTTCATAGGAAGAGGAGCTCCAGCCCTCTGATCATCCTTGCAGCCCTCCTCTGGACTCACTCCAAAAGTTCTATATCCTTTCTGTACTGGGGTCTCCAGAACAGAATGTGGTAATGTAGATCAAAGTAGGGGAGAGAATCGCCACACTTGACCTTCTGGTGATGCAACCCAGAATATCATTGGCCTTCTGGGCTGCACTCATGCATTGTTGGCTCATGTTGAGCTTCTAACAAGCCCAAGTCCTTCTCCTCAAGAGTACTCTCAATCAGTTCACCTCCCAGAAAGTATTTGTGCTTGGGATCACCCTAACACAGGCATAGAACCCTCCACTTTGCCTTCTTGGTCCTCATGCAGTTTGCATGGGCCCAGTCCCCAAGTCTGCCAAGATCCCTCTGGATGGCCTCCTTTCCCTACAGGTTGTCAACCACACACACACACACACACACACACACACACATAGAGTCCACAAACTTGGTGAGGCTGCACTCGATAACACTGCCCATGTTGACAACAGAGATGATAAACAGCACTGATCCAGCTCCACTCCAAAACCCGACCTCTCGGGCATCAAGCCATTAACCACAACATTTTTGAATGCAACCATGCAGCCAATTCCTCAGCCACTAACAGATCAAAGCTGTCAAATCCATGTGTCTCCATTTTACAGACAGGAATGCCACGTGAGACAGTGTTAAGTGCCTTGCACAAGTCCAGGTAGATGACATCATTTGCTCTACCATTATCCACCAATACTGTAAAAACTCTACCATGGAAGTCCACCAGGTTTGTCAAGCATGATCTGCCTCTGATAAAGCCATGCTGGCTGTCACTAATCACCATGGGATTTCCCTCGTGCCTCAGCATAGCTTACAGGAGGATCTGCTCTGTTATCTTGCCAGACACAATGCTGAGACTGACTGGCCTGTAGTTCCCTGGGTCATCTTTCTTTCCCTTTTTACAAATGGGGTTTATGTTTCTACTTTTCCACTCATCAGAAACTACATCAGACTGCCATGATTTAGCAACTACATACACTGGTTCACTCAGAAGCTGTGGATGTACCCCAACAGATCCCATGGCATTGTGACAACTTAGATTCCTTATAAGGTCACAAACCTAACCTACCCCTATCACAGGTAGTTCTTCCTTCTCTCAGTCCCATTGTTTGGCTTCTGTGACTTGGATGGTGTGATCTGAGCTCTTGTCAGTGAAGACTGAGGTAAAAAAGTCATTGAGCACCTCAGCCTTCTCCACATCCTGGCTTACCAAGTTACGTGTTTCCTTCTGGAGGAGCTCAAATTTTCCCCTAGATTTCGTTTTCTTACTTATATACCTGTGAAAGCTCTTCTTGTTTCCCTTCATGTCCCTGGCCAGATTTAATCCTATGTGAGCTTTGGCTTTTATACCCTGATCCTTTGCTTCCACCTTCTGTAGACCTCTTTCTGTTGTGTAAGTTAGTACATGAGTTCTTTACTCATTCACACGGGCCTCCTAGCATTTTTGCAGTGATCCTGAGCTTGGTGGAGGTGATATTTGAATGTTAGCAAGATTTTTGGTCATCCAGTTCCCACAGGACTCTATTCCAATGCACTCAGCCAAGTAGGTCCCTGAAGAGGCAAAAATCTGCTCTCCTGAAGACCAGGGTAGCAAACTTGCTGAGCACCTACCTCACTGCCGTAAGGACCATGAATCCCACCATCTCATGATGAGTGTAGCCCAGGCTTCCCTTGGGCATTACTTTCTTTACCAGCCCCACCTTGTTGGTAAAGACAAGTCCAACATAGCACCTCTCCTTGTTGACTCCTCTACCACTTGGAGAAAGAGGTTACCATCAATGCACTCCAAAAATCTCCTGCATTGTTTGTGCCTTGTCTTATTCTTTTTCCAATATATATCAGGGTGGCCAAAGTTCCTCATGAGGACCAGGGTTTGTGAATATGAAGCTAGCGCTATTAGTCTACAAAGGGCCTGATTCACTTAGTCTTTGTAGTCAGGTGGCCTACAGAATACATCCACTGTAATGTGAACTTCCTTGCCTATTACCCGGATCATAAACTCTGCATCCTTTCCTCCTCTGTTCTTGGGTGGGGTTTAATTCACTCCAGCTGGTCCTTGACCTAGAGAACAATAGTCCCTCCTCATCTCCTATATCTGATAACTCTGAAGAGCTAACGCTCTTCATTCCAGCACTCTGGTCATAGCAGTCATCTCACCATTTCTTGTTGATTGCAATGAGGACATGGCCCTGTGACTGCACACAGATCCTCTGTTCTTCCTGTTTACTGCCTGTGCTGTGTGCCTTGATGCAGGAGCTAAGTGCACAGTCCCTGCCCCGGGGAAGGAGTTGAGTGCACAGTCCCTGCCTCTGAGGGGTGGTACACTCGGGACAGAACACATGGCACAAAGGAATATACTCACCAAAACAAAGAATAACCAGTGAGATTCACAAAAGATGTTTATGTAGTTGGGCACTTAACACCACTGAAGCTAGTGGCGCTTAGTCATTTAGAGGCAGTTCCAATGATGTCTTCATTTGAGCTCCCAGTCACTGAGCCACACTAAATCAGTGGGTTCTCATGCAAGCACTGGCACTACCAATTAATATCAGCTTCAGCAGTGAGTCACAGGTATTAAAACATGTGTGGGAACACTTGTTGCAAAGGCAGAGGCTACCTTTGGAGACAATTCTACCTACATATTGTATTATAGTTTCCTCACGACTCATGGAGTTCCTAAACTGTGTGCAACTGTACACTTAGTACTTATGTTAAAAGCCTATACAAAAAATATGAATTAAAATAATTACCTACAACAAAGACCAATTCCTATTCATAATAGACACACCAGCAATGCCATTATTCCTCATCCACATATGAACAATTGTGGAAACATTTTAGCAGAGTGAGAAGAGAACAATATATTTTAAAATCATCAGGAAAATCAAGATCCTGTGTGATCTTTGTTGTATATTCCTAGGCATTTTTCAAAGAAACACTCCTCTCCTCATGGCTTGTTATTTCAAAATACATTGTGTATGTTTGCACACAGAAAAATATGTACAGAACAGCTTATGTTGACCAAAGATCCACCCCATAGATTGTCCATAAGCACAAGCTATGAAAGACAGCCTTCCCTCTAGAGGTCTGATTGCATCCTCTAACCCCCTTTAGAGACCTCCTGAGCCTGACCCCTTTTCTCTGTATTAACTAGTCCTCAGGGGACTTCTCTTCCATTAATTCATTCCCCAGCCCACACATTGTTTTGGTGTCTTCCACACCTAGACCCCTCTCAGTCTGATAAACCAGTGCCTCTGCTCGAACTCAATCTTCTTCCATTTTCGTTCCCCCTAACACTCATACTGAAAGAGATTGCAAATGCCTGACTGCATTACCCTCCTGAAGAAATGCATTCAGCATGATTTGATAGAGACCAAGCCACATCAACCTGATAGCTTAGACACAGTTGGCCTTCCCAAGTCCTGCTAGATGAAGTGCTGCATACAGGCCAGCTAAAGGTTTGCTATCTACTGTCATGGAGCTCAGTGGCAACACAGGCATGGCAGAGTGTTTTTCTGCCTTCTTCACAAATATTAGCTTTCTGGAAGTCTTTTATTTTCTAAGCCGCTTATTTAGCTTGCATGTTGAACTCATAATAACTAGGAAACAGCTGTCAGCACAGACATGAAAAAATTATTCTCAGAAGATTCTATCTGAGGTATTTTTGTGTGCTGGGCAGTGATTCAACAAAATTATTTCATTGCAGTAGAACTATTCTCAATCCGGACTTCTGATGGGACTGATGCTACTGACATAGTGACATTGTATAGGGAGAAAGTAGTTGCTATTATTTTTTCCTGTGGCAGTAATAGCAAGATCCTGTGGGGACACAGTGTAAGGATGAAAACTGGAGTAGGGGTGACTTGGACTCTTGGGATCTCTGTACAGAGGCAAGCATGATTTCCTGAGCAAAAGCCACACATTGCCACTGAGAATTAAGAGTCTGGGTCTTGTTTGTGTGTTGGGTTTTTTTTCATTTATTTCTTCATTCTTGCTGCCTATTTTCTTTCACGTTTACTAAAAAAAGAAGAAAAAGTACCCATCATCTACTAAGCCTAATAAAGAATGTTCCTTTCTTCTGCAAAGGGTGAAAGGGAGTTTGAGTTTTTACACACCAAAAAAATTATTAAAGCAGTCTGCTTCATACTGTGACATTCACGTGTGCTGGCAATGTGATTTTTTCAAAGCTCACTCCTAACATCCTGAGTCAGACTGTGCACACTGCGAAGTGTCCTGCTGCTGAGATCCCTGTCTGCAGTACCCCACATTTTCTCCCTCTTCTGCACCTGCACTTCAGCTTTGGGTGGTCTCCCTAGCTGAGACTCAGAACCGTAGACACAAATATTCAGGGTTAGTTAAAATTTTTGTGAAGTGTCATTCACTCCAAGGAGTCGGATATGTGTCCTCAGGACACACCAGCTGTAGATGGGGCTGAGAACCTCCCACCTCAGCAATGCTGTATCCTAACACTCTTCACTATGTTATGATTGACCTCATGCTGCACATGCTGCAGCATGAAGAGACAAATTCAGGCTGCTACCAAAATGCAGCCTCACCTGTATGTGCTCTTGGTCTTGGCTCTCTTCCTTTTTTTCAACTACCCTGTACCTCACAGCTAAATCTCTACCCACCCTTTCCTCACCTTTTTCCCCACTTCAGTTTCATTCTCCTTGCCTTATGTTGCAATAAATGATTTTTCTCTGACATAGTGCTCTGAACTGCACATCTCTTCTCCAGGTCCAATGAGACTTAGTCACTCCTTCATGCTCATCAGTACAGTGTTTTCTTAGGCAGCAGTCACAGATCCACTTGCGGAAAGAAGACACAGGAATTGCTTGGTGCATTTAGGGAATATTTGCAATCACTTGCTTTTAGCAACCACTAAACTAGGGGGACAGATGAATTCTTCTGTCCAGGGCCATGTTCCATAAAGTTTGCTTTTTGTTTGCAGATCATAAAAGCTTCCAAGGCATAGTCATGCAAGCAGAAAGTAGAAGGGTGCAGTTTCAAACGAGGTCTAATGCCTTTTAAGGACATTCATCCATGTATGATAAAAGTTGTCTGGAGCAGCAAAGTCCATGATTCGAAATGCTGTAGCATAAACCACGTCAGTTGTCATTCCTAAAGAAAGCTACAGCTACTGATCAGGTTCATTTGAAAGGTCTAATTCACTGCAAGGCAAATATAGCCAAACCAACACCAGTGAGAAGTTTTTCCATGTGGATATGTCAGATTTTGCCCACAGGGCAGAAACTGTTACTTCATGAGGCCTCATCACCTCCAGGCGCAGTTTTAGGAAACCCTGGAGCTTGCCTCAGCTGTCTTGAGCTTCCAGACTTCAGCAGGAAGAAGCAGACTCAGCAAGTTTAACAACACAACAAACACCGGTCTATTATTAAGGGTCATAGACACCTGCATTTCCTCAAATCCACTTCCCCTGGGGTGCCAGCATGTGCTGCACGCTGAGACAGTGGTGGTACCTGTCCTCCGTCCCCTACTCCTCAAGTCCACATGAAAAAGCACTTTGCAAATGCCAAACAGCTCTGAGCATTGTCTTGAGCTGGACAAGTCAGCTGCTAGTAACCTGTGACTTTCACGTCCATCATTTCTTATCATCTGCTTAAGATGCAGGCAGTGAGAAGTAAGAGTGGAAATAATCTGAGATGGTGGAGCTGGCTCAGAGAACATACAGAAGACCAGGAAAGAAAGGCTTGCCCTAATATGTAGACTTTGAAACTACCTTTGGATGGGTGAAGATCCCTTTTTATTATGGCACACATTAGGTTGATATGTTGCTTTTTCTGCTGTATAGAAGGTAGCCCTCTAGGGTGGGAGCCCTCAGGACTTGAAGTCTGAAATTGTGCAAACCTTCCAAAATCACCCACTGATATCATAGAATCATAGAATCATAGAATCATTACGGATCGGAAGGGACCTCGAAAGATCATCCAGTCCAATCCGCCTGCAACAGCAGGATCACCTAAACCAAGTCACACAGGAACCTGTCCAGTCGGGTCTTGAACATCTCCAGAGAAGGAGACTCCACAACCCCCCTGGGCAGCCTGTTCCAGTGCTCCGTCACCCTCACTGTGAAGAAGTTCCTTCTCAGGTTGATGCTGAACCTCCTATGTTCCAGCTTACAACCATTGCCCCTTGTCCTATCACTACATGACACCGAGGACAGCCCAGTGCCATCCTCCTGACACCCACCCCTCAAATATTTGTAGACATTAATGAGGTCACCCCTCAGTCTCCTCTTATCCAAGCTAAAGAGACCCAGCTCCCTCAACCTCTCCTCATAAGGGAGGTGCTCCACCTCTCTTATCATCTTTGNGTCCCAGCACCGATCCCTGGGGCACTCCACTAGACACAGGCCTCCAACTAGACTCTGTCCCATTGACCACCACTCTCTGACTTCTACCCTGTAGCCAGTTTACAATCCACCTCACTACCCGAAAATCTAGGCCACACTGCCTCAGTTTGTCTGCAAGGATGCTGTGAGAGACCGTGTCAAATGCCTTTCTTAAGTCAAGATAGATGACATCCACGGCTCTGCCCTCATCCATCCACCTGGTTACACCCTCATAAAAGGCTATAAGGTTGGTCAAGCATGACTTTCCCCTTGTGAAGCCATGCTGACTGTCCCTAATGACCCTCCTGTCCCTGATGTGCCCGGAAACAGCCTCCAGTACAAACTGTTCCATCACCTTTCCTGGGATGGAGGTGAGGCTGACCGGTCTATAGTTACCTGGGTCTTCCTTCTTTCCCTTTTTAAATATCAAACTATTTTAAGAAAGCACTTGCTGGACATGTTTGGTATGTTTGGTTGAACACATATGTCTATGTGTATGTACCTGTGAATTTGCAAAAAAAAAAATCCCTCTCCATATGCAGGGATGCTGCAACCCTGTATCTCCTTTTTGAGACTCCAGAGGGAACATCACTCCAGTGTATGCGGCACCACACATAAAGAATCCTCAAACCTTCCCAGAGATTAACCCTACTCTCAAATACACAGAAGTGTTTTTCTGTTTGATCAGCACTGTTGCCTGTTGTAAGTCCTAAAACCAATTGTTCAACAATTCTGCATTTGTTTTTAAAATTAAGATATCATGGAAGGAGGAGTAGCCTGGTGCTCAAATATGTTGTAAGAATTTCAAAACAAATATTCAGCAATGTAAGGAATTATTCATTTATGCTGTTACAGGGCTTCTTACTTTTTCAAACTAGTGACAATAGGAGTGTCTGCTGAGTCACCCCCAAAGCTACTACTGCAGCCACACCTCATAGTATCTCCCTAGCCAGTAAGAAACTGTTCTTTTCAATCAGCCACTTCCCCTGACTGCTCTGGATTACCCAAGAAACTAATCAAACACCACAACACTCCTGCTGCAGTGACTAAGAGTTACTTTTTCTCAGGAGAAAAAAGAAAAAAAGGAGAAAGATGAAACCAGTAAGTGAATTTAGCAGAGTAAGGACTTTACAACTCTTTGACACTCTTTAAATTTCTCAGTCCTAGATGTTCCAAGCAAGTCTGCCCAGACTGGCAAAGACAGCAACCGGATAGTCAAGGAAATGTCAGGTTTCTTCCTGACCTGTTTTCAGACAAAGGAAATATATTTCCTGGGACCTGATATCAGATGATGCTTCCTGTTAGTCTGCACATTAAGTAAAAATGGCAGGGAGGCAGTGAAAAGACCTGCTTTCCATGCCGCTACTGTGGCTTTAGAATCATAGTCATTTAGATCAGAAAAGACCTCTAAGACTGAGTTCAATCGTTAACCTAACTGTACCAAGCACACTGCTAACCCATGCCCCTAAACTCCATATTTATGTGTCTTCTAAATGCATGCATGGATGACAATTTAACCACCTTCCTGGGCAGCCTGTTCCAATGCCCGACAACCCTTTCAATGAAGAAGTTTTTCCTAATGCCTAACCTAAATTCCCCTTGGCACAACTTCGTCTTGTCCTACAACACATTAATTGTGAGAAGAGACCAACACTCACTTATTTACAACCTCCTTTCAGGTATGTGTTGCCCAACAGCCAAATCATTCTTATTTACACATGACTGCAAAAGTAATACGTCAGTGTACTCGACAAAGCAGTTGCATATCTCTTTAAAGAGGGACCTGGTTCTCCTTTCTGTTACACCAGCTTTAGGACCAGGTAGTTGTCTTTAAGGCAGCGTGAGGATTCTTCAACAAGAATAACAGCTCTGCAGTTCAGATGAACGCTATTAAAATCATAAGCCATTTGCAGACTTTTGTTAACTACTAAATTACAAAAGTTGAGCTCAGCATTAACCCCATTAAAAACACAGTAATTTCTTCAATCACTTCCGCCCTCTCGATACCATGTCACTCTGACAGAAGGCAGTAGACATGACAAGGCCATTGCAAAGGAAACCATGATGCTGGATAGTGTAAGGCACAGACTGTGTATCGAGTGTTAAGCAGGGAAGAGGGCTGATTGATGAATGCAGAGCTCCCTCAGAAACAACTAGTGGCTGAGATAAGGAGAAAGCATATGGTGTTGTCCACGCATGGACATGGAAAGGGATCTGCTGAAGTCAATAATTTTGGGGTGGTTTAGATGAGCTGAAAAATTAGTCCAGTTGAATTCAGCAAAACTGTATAATTTTGTAGGAGCTAAATATGCTGTGCATGTAGCTATATGGCATGCACTCCATTAAGCCTGGATGCCACAGGACAGCACAGACAACCAGGGCTCAGGCACTAGCTCTTGGTCTCAACACAACTGTGACTAGAAAGTCTACACTATGAAAAGCTTGTTTTTAGCTCCATCCATTTAAAGTATTTAAGCTAAATGTGTCCAACATAGCTGTAGTTATTTGATGTATCTTTTGGTTATTTTGTCCTGTTTGATGCGACTTTTTAAGACAAGTAACTTTGATTTAGAGGCCTGATGCCGTTTAATACATGATTTTTAGAGGTATTCTACTGAGTAAGAAAGCATAGCAAAATTTCCATCTTCCATTGTCAAGCATCACCTGAAATGCTTTCAGGTCAGCATAGCTTATGGAAAGAGCACCTCTAGAAAGCTTAGCTTTTGTTTCAAGAACAGGATCACCTTAGTCAATGAACGGATTTTCAACACTCCACAGGCTTAACTATTGCTGAATGGTTGTGAGAGTAAGAATTTGTTCACAGTTTCCTGAATGAGGACAAAGACTGTGATTCAGATTATACGTACTCCTCTTGTTACTGGATGTTCATCAAAAGGTATTCAGACAAAAGATTTTCTCACTACTGTGTCTGGAAACACAACACATTTCTCGTTTATTTTCTTATCGTCAGACACATTTGCTAAAAGGTAAAGTAAAATTCATTTGAAATAGAAACTTATCTGACAAATACTGCCCAAGTTGATCATGGAAAGGAAACTGCAGGAGCAAGTGAACTATTACAACACCACAGAATCACAGAGTAGTCATGGTTGGAAAGGACCTCTTAGATCACTGAGTCCACCGAGGGTGCTCTCAATCCCCATGTCCAAGTCATCAATAAAGACTCCAAACAAGACTGGTCCCAAAACTGATCCCTGTTGGACACTACTGGTGACCAGCAGCCAGACAGATTTCACCCCATTACAAAATTTCACCCCAGGATAAAATTTTGACTTCTGAACATTGCATAATGACCACATTGTTTCTACCAAGAAAAAAATATCCAAACTCAAAACCCTCTCAAAAGCCTGTTCAGGTTTGCCCACAAGAAAAATAATCAGTGGTTCCCACCTCTCTCTTCCTATGCCCAGACATCAGGCTGGGGATTATGGGATAGCCAGTTCCTACAACTCAGAAATCTTGCAAAATCTAGCCAGGGACAAAAGCCAGACATTTGCAGATAACACTGAAATCTTGGATAACTTTGCACATTGACTTGCAAACAGTTATGTGCCATGTTTTAGCTAACAGAAACTGCATACGCTGATTTACATTCTGAGAGAAGAGGTGGGCACCACTCACTTCTCAGAAAGGAGGGATTACTGTTCCCTTGTAGGAACACAATATTCCAGACTCCATTAACGCCAGTAAGAGCCAAGGCAGAAATACAAATTGTTTCAGCACCTTCTTACCCCTGCATCTTCCTCCCTGTAATTTCTCTGCATTTGTGAAGGTGAAAATTTACATGAAATCAAGGTTCACTAATTCTTCAAAGCCCACGTGGAACAGATGCAGAGCTTTCTAAGTGATGTCCAAAGCAATGTTGCTGCGTTGGATAGATCATAGGCAGACAGGAAGAAGGCAAAGATGCTTTTCATTTCAACCTGGGAGGTCTACTCAGCGGATCCTTAGTTCCTGCTGTGTTTGGAGGTTTTACCATCTGCCAACACAGTGTGACTCTCAGATGGCAGCTTGAGAAAACTTCCCTTGTAACTTTTCCTCGGCAACTCCTTCAGGACTTTCTCTGGACTTCAGAACAGCAGCAGTTGGGATGACTTAGCCATCCTAGAAAGTACAAATTTGGATACAGATTTGTGTGTCTCAGCACACAGTACAATGAGAAAAAAATGTTCTCAAGAGGTTGTAGACTGTCTGTCATTCTCAATGATTTCACAATCAGATCTGAATAAATCCAATCTAAATGCAACTCTTGCACGACATTGTATGCAGGCCAAGATAGACTTCCATTCTTGGCAGGGCTTCAAAGCTGCTTTAGAAGTTTATTAGAACTAGGCATTAAAGCATGAAAGAGAGAAAACATTAGAGACAACAGCACTGTTCAACTACATTAATTACTCTTTTAGAATGTTACATGGTAGATCTCAGAAGGGTATGCAGGGAGAGAATTAGAAGGGCCAAAGTCCTCAATCTGCCTGTTGCCATAAAGGACAATTAAAGATGTTTTATAAATCCATTAACAACAAACAAAAGAAGAACAAGAAGAATCTGCATCCTGTGTTGGAGTGAGAAACATAGTAGCTAAGGATGAAGAAAAGGCAGAAGTGTAGAATGTCTTCTTTGCCTCAGTCTTTACCAGTAGGACTAGTTGCACCCTGGGTACGCAGACTCTTGAGCTGGAAGACAAGGATGAAATGGAAGACTGAAGCTCTCATAATTCAAGAAGAAGTGGTCTGTGACCTGTTAACACCATTTAGATGCACACAAGCCTGTGGGACTGGATTGGATCCATACTGAAGGAACTGCTGTAACCCAGCCACTTTCCATCATTTGTCAATAGTGGCAAGTAACTGAGGAGGTCTGAGTTGACCACAGGTTAGCAAATGTGACAACCATCTACAAGAAGAACTGGAAGGAGAGTCCAGGGAACTACCAGCCTGTCAGTCTGACCCCTGTGCCAGGTAAGGATATGTAGCAGATGATCTTGAATGCCACCATGCAGCACAATGGAGCAACCAGGTGATCAGGCAGAGTCCACAGTGGGTTTATGAAAGGCAGGTCCTGCCTGATTAACGAGACCTTCTTTGGAAAGGTGATCTGCTCAGTGGGTGAAAGAATGGCTGTGCATGCTGCCTATCTCATCTTCAGTAAAGATTTTCACTTTGTTTCCACAGCATTCTCCCGGAGAAACTCAGAGCTCATGGTTTGCATGGGTGTACAGTCTGCTGGCTAAAAAACTGTCTGGGTGTGGCCAAATGGTCCAAATATTGGTGGTCATTGGAATTAAATCCAGTTGGCATCCAGCCATAAATATTGTCACCCAGAGCTCAGTACAGGATCCTGTTTTTCTTAACATTGTTATCTAGGATCCGGATGAAGGAACTGAGTGCATCGTCACTAAGTTTGCAATCAACAACAAATTAGATGAGAGTGTTGATCTGCTTGAGAGTAGGAAGACTCTACCGAGGAATCTACACTTGCTGGATGAATGACCTGAGGCCAATGGTATGAGGTTCAACAAGACCAAATGCAGAACCTGCATTTTGGTCACAAAAATCCTATAAAATGCTAGAGGCTTGGAGGGAAGTTGTTGGAAACCTGCTGAACAGAAAAGGAACTGGAGTTACTGGACAACAATCAGCTCAATATATGGTGTTAGTGTGCCTAGGTAGCCATGGACACCAACAGGAGGCCATGTGCAGGTAGCAGGAATAGCGAAGTGATTGTCCCCACTCTGCTCAGCACTGGTGAGACCACGTCTACATACTGCATTTAGTTTTGGGGACCTTACTACAATAACAACATGGAGGTGCTGGTGCTTGTCCAAAAAAGAACAGCAAACCTAGTGAAATATTTAGAGCACAAGACTTATGAGGAGTGTCTGAGAGAGCTGGGTTTATTTAGTCTGGAGAAAAGTAAGCTGAGCAGAGACGTTGATTTCTCTGGAACTATCTGAATGGAGGTTGTAGCGAGGTTGGGGTCCATCTCTCCTGAACGACCTGCACATTTTAATAGGTGGGCCTGTGCCAACATGACGAATTTCAGCAAGGCCCAGTGCAAGGTCCTGCACCTGAGGGACATAATGCAGACTCACTCAGCAATGCTGGATTAACAGTTGGATGATTATCTTAAAGCTGTGTTCCAACAAAAACAATTCCAGGATTCTATGAACTGACCAAGAAGACAGGGTAAAATGCCTGTAGTACAGGACCTTGGCAAAGTAGGTCACATAGAATCACTACGGATTGGAAGGGACCTGTTTAGCTTGCTGAGAATATATTATAATGCACACAATTTTTAAGTTTTCTTTTTTCCTTGGAAAAGTTATAAGGGAGTTATGGTGACACATTATAGAATATTAAGGTTTGCCTGGCTTCAATAGACTTCATTAATAGAATGAGATTTGCTGCTTTTTCTCTGTATTTCTTTAGTACCTTCCATTCAAGGACCACAAAACAAATAATATAATTAGTGTACTGATACATAAATAATTACACTAACTTAGTGCATCATCATAATATCCTTTCTCTCTGTCATGCTACTCTGGCACACTATCTGCCTGTGCTTCTGACACTGAGGTGTAACACCATTATTCTCTGCCTAAAATCAGCTTCAGGATGATACAAATCACAAGCTAACCTTCAACAGGAGAAAGAATAGGGACTTCCCTTTTGTTGTGCAAGCACATTGCACAACCATGTGTGTGGAAACATTGCCAATTACTGTTCCAACAGAAGCCTGTTGAGCATCCAGGCAATATTTGATTCCCGCTGGATATTTTTACTGTACATCAGCAGAAGCAGACTCAGGTATGGCAATGGTTGGCAATGCTCTTAAACAACCCCACTACTAAAGTAGTAAGGCAAAACTCAGACACAGGGAAATTAACCACCTGAAGGACTTCAAACCAAATGAAAGTCTTTTGAAGCATCCTCGCTTTGACTTTTCAGTTGTTATAGCTCAAGAAGCTGGTTTGCCTCTGGAATGGTTTTTTCTGTCTTTCTTTAAGATTTTCTCAGACATGAGCTCTCTAATCCAACTCACTTTGTGACCTTAAAAAATGTCTCTTTACATCTAGGAGTGTGTGTAACTATAATGAACTGAACCCATTCATAAAAACACGTTTGGGTTGGATGTTATTTCACTTGTGGCAATGAAAGGTAAAGGCTGTTCGAGAATGTTGAGATAAGAATTAATTATGTACAGTGAGAGCCTGTATCAGCAGCACCACTGCTAAAAGACATGAATATCAAGTCACAGTTAGAATTTCCTTACGAAAACCACTTCTTATTAAAAGATTTTTTCCTTCATTTCCTATAACTATTTATGAAAATATTTTGCTAAGCAAGTGTACTCATGAGCAAAGTAAATTATTTTATTCTATTATTTACTTGGGGTCTCTAACAGGCAATACAAACAATCAGCACAAAACCTGAAATGTAAGCTCATTGCATACCACAAAACAACTCTAGTTGTAAACAGTTGTAACCAACAACTCTGAAAATTGTTCTTCCTGTATTCCAAAAATACATATATATTTTCCCAAGTGGCAAAACTGAATATCCTCAAGGATTTCAAGGAAATAACTCTCTGCAAACCTAGACTGTTTTTTAAGTTGAAAAAAAAGGATAAAGTTACTGAGCTGTTTAAGCTTCTTCTAAATATTAGACAGAGGACAGGGAGGGAAAACATAATCTCTGGATGATGTATCCTTTACTTACTCTGCAGGAAAGTGAACTTTCAAAGAAAAAGGATGAGCATCACAGTAGAAAAGCAATAAAGCAACGAGGTGCATCAAGAAAATAAGCCACACAAACTGGTACTACAATTAGAGAGTTTGACCACAATTATAGCCTATCTGCTGTTGAGAATGTAAAGTCACACTTCACAGGAAATGGATACATTTTATAGCTGGTAAGCGAGAAAATGTAATAAAGCAAATGAATTGCTTTTCTGTCATCTGGCATCCAGTGAAATAATTTGCCACTCTTGAAAATGTCCTTGTGTCTTACACCTGTTTTTTCCCAAGACACTATCAAATAAACAAGTTCTTCTGAGAAAAGTCTCCCTTATGGTAACTTACTACAACTTCTGAGGCACAACATTTTGAGAGAAGACTAACAAGGAACAAAGAGAGCAACTATCCCTTCTCTCTCCTCCATGAAGGAGTGTGGTACTGATTGGAATGGTTACAATCATGGGATATTTTTCCTCATGTCTAAAGAAGTATCTTAAAGTCTTAACAAAAAAGGTGCAGCAAAGCAAAAAGCCCAACAAAACTGGTAACAAAAGGCCATGCTTTGCCCAGGGCAATATGCAGTACAATATGCAGTGTAGTGATGACAGTCACTAGCCACATTGTCTTTCCTGTTCTAGATTAATCATCTTTATCTTCCTTGTCTTTACTAATACTTTTGATACCAACTCATGATGACATATTGACTATCAAAGCTCTTGGACAATTCAGCTGCTTATTAACACTGACAAGAAAAGTAACGCTAAGAAAGCAGCCCAAGGTCAATCTCAGAATGTTTGGTTTGGGTGCATACTCAAATTCTGGTTTCTGATGTTGCCAGCAAACCCACACTTGAATGTAATGGTCCATTGGTAAATGGCTGCTTGATACAAATGTTTATCTATCTATATATATACATATATACAGATTTTACATCACTCTTTCCTGCAGTCTTCAAAAATTTCTATGTCAATAATTGTTAGCCAGCATTTAATTTATGTTAGCAGTGCATTGGCAACAAAATCCATCATCACCTACTCAAGCATTTTTCCTCAGGTTCCATCCTTAGCTTAGCTTAATGAGAAATACAATTAAGTATGAATAAGTTGTCATGAATACTGAAAAAAAACATGTAATTTATGGCAATAGTTTGTATACAGAAGGCTCATTGTTATACCAGAACTACACATTCCTCAAAGATAGCAAAAAATCCCAAATAAACTAAATATTCAGGGAATTATAAACTTAGGGGATAATTGGGTGTCCTGATCAATGACTTGTTACCATCCTCTGTCAGTCATAGTGAGCATTGGAAAAGGGATTACACAACCAGTCCTTTGTCCATTTCAAAACTGAGTTATCCAGCCAGGTGGTTTCAACAGACCTGGAATGGGTTGCCCACGGAGGTGGTTGGGGCCCCACCCCTGGAGGTGTTTAAGGCCAGGATGGATGGGGCTCTGGCCAGCCTGGTCTAGGGTGGGGTGTCCCTGCCTGTGCTGGGGGAATTGGAACTGGATGATGGTTCCTTCCAATCCTGAGTGATTCTGATTCCATGGCTTCTCGAGTGAGGTGAGCCTGCTCTGGCAGTGGTATTGCACTAGATGATCTTTCAGGGTCCCTTCCAATCCCTGATGATTCTATGATTCTATGATTCTTTCTGCTGTGGGTAACTCACAGCTCAAGATAGCCCTGCTACTGGAACAAGCCTTTGTTATGTTAACCATTGCTTGGCAGATAGTAGTAAAAATCTGCTAACTACAATCTCCTAACCTGGCAAAGATGTACTTAGAAGTGATCAATCCTCATTTTAGATGGTCCATGGATGATGGACTTCATGGGGTGCGGGCCAAAACAGTCTGCTTACTGCACACGACAAGAGAAAGCACTGACAGAAAAAAAATCCTCAACAGTGATATAAACCCATTACTTTCAGATCTGCACAGATTAGACAAGTTCTTGAACAAGTATCCTGAAATTAAGAGGATACTGCGCAGCACCTCCAGAGAGGAGGTAAAGCTACTCAGGGCACTAGCACTAAATACAACAATGTGAAAATTCAAGGATGTAGGGTTAGCATTTCCTTTTTTACCATTATGCATTACCCTGTGGAAGAGAAAACCATTGCAGTCCTCAAGGCTTTGTATCCTGAACTCTGAATTCACTACAGAAAACAAATCTCCTCCCCAGAGTAGGATATATTTATATAGTGCCTTAGTCATTTAATAGTCTTTGATGATTAAAGGTTCACTAAGCTAAAAAGAGATGACTGTTTATAAGCATTTCAGTAGCACCACAGGTGAACACGCAAAGGCTTGACAAAGGCTTCTTTAGGCAAGCACGTCATAAGCCACAAAAATCCTGCTCTGTGAAGACTGAAGTCTAAGCTTATCTATTGTTGGAAAAAATTGTGGTACACTACTCTTTTCTACATCGTTTAAAATATGTGTATCCTACTAGTCATAGACAACAAATATCTGCTTTGGCAATACTTTATTGTCCAGCATCTTCGTTCAGCTGATGCTCTACCACCCAATGACAACACACAGAGACCTCCCCTATAAAGTATTTTAGGAAAATGAAAGGACACCCATAGATTTAAACGGAAAGAGATTTAATAAAACAAAATAATCATTAAAACCTTAATACTAATAGAATGTACATAAAGTTACACTCAGCCAACATCGTGGTTGGGAGCTGTGCACTACCAGCAATGAACACCAGATGTCAAGCACTGCAAGCACGACAGCTTCGGTGAAAGCTTAACAGCTGGTCACAGCGAGTAAGAGTAGACCCTGGGAGCAGAAGGGTAGGTGAGATCCTCCAGGAATGGCAGCCATCAGAAGAAAAGTTCATCCCTAGCAAAGTTATAGTTTATGGTGAATGTGATATTTACAGCATGGACTACTTATGCTAGCCAGCTTGGGTCAGCTACCCTGGTTTTTGCTCCTCCTGAATCACCTGAAACTGCTAAAACACTTGAACACTGTAGAGACCTGCATATCATGGCCGACGAAATGCAGAAACAGAGTGTCTTATCAACTTGGTTCTCACTAAATCAAGAGCTGCCATCTCATCAAAAATGCAGCTTTACTGATTAAAAAACTGTTTATGTGATTCGATCCCAGTGAAACCAGGACATTCAGAAAGCCTATTAAGCAATTAATTGACCATTACAATATGTATTTTAGTGTTATAAGGAGGTACACAATACCTAAATATTTTCACACAAGTGTGAGACCTTTATTAGAGCTGAATTATTCAGAGTTATACTTTTCGGTTTTCTCCCTCCCATCCTCTATCCATACTCCCCCCCAACTTCTGCAAACAGCCTTGCAATTATTTTTTCCATCATTCCATTCAGCAATTTTTTCTAAGTATATCTTAATGCATCTAGCAGAGTCTATGATTAAGACATTAAAACACAAATTTAGTCATAGACATGGTTAGTCCAGGCATCCTTTTCTGCAGTGCTAGTTGGATTTATATCCACCCTGACAAGATCCAGTGAAGTCACTGCAACATTTCTTCAGTGAGTCCTCTTCCCCCTTTCTCTCCCACTCTCAGTGAGGCACGAAAGAGTTTCCAGTATTCTTTTTCAGTCAGTTGTTCTTGTTTGCTGACACAATTTACACTTCTATCCCTCTACTGATCCCCCCATGACCGTTAGTCATAGTCAGACTCCTTTTTCTACATCTTGAAGTACAGTATTGAGTAACAGGAGGAAGGCAGACTACTGTAGTGTTGACTTGAATTCTAGTTATGACCTTTTTAATCACAAAACGTTTTTGCTTGGGAATAGAAAAGGCAAGATGCCCCTGAACAGTTTGTTCTTTATCCCACTACCGTACAGACCTTCAGCAGCAGCAAGAATGAGTTTTTCTTTAGCATATTCTGTGGCAGAGTATGTCCTTCTTTTGCTGTGCAATTTAATGGAAGAATTATTACAAATAGATGAGGTTTTAAATGCCAGTTGAAATACAAACTCAAGCAGCAAAATAAATTTCCTTCCCTTAACAGGGGAAATGCTACAAAAACAACTACCTCCAAATGAATCTAAAATGGAGAAGCATCAATAGCAGTAGACACATTGAAAATATATGGAAGGTGAATTTCAAACATAAAGTATTACTTGATTTATATCAAGCAAAATATCTAGTTTTAGTTGGGTCCTTTTTGAGTGACACAACACTGTTATCAGGACCTGAGGTACAAACTAGGACAGATGTACAAGACATTTCACTATAATCTAATGTTCTGTGATTCTGTGATAATTTCTTTTCTGTGAACACAGGCATTCAATATGGTTTTTGGAAAAAGCAACTGAAACTTCACTTGCTATTATTATCAGTGTTCTTTACTTACCAGCTCTATGATGTCTGCAAAGTCACAGCTGAAAAATTGAGCCAATTAGGGCTTGTCAATCACATATAAAAATTGGAAGGAATTTACCTGCTCATACCCAGCAGTGACAACTGATAAAACAACACCTACAGTAAAGAAGGTGTAATGGTAAATACTCAGTGTAATTTCTTTCTGATCCTTTTATATCTCAGTAGGAGCAGGTGTGCTTTTTATTAATGACAAGGATTCTTACAGTACTTAAACAGCATTGGGACTTAGAAAACTGAGAAAAAACAGTTCTTGCACAAAACTAAATTATGTGCCTAGAAATACAACAAACATTTCAAAACATCTCCGATAAGTGCCCATGTTGTCGTTATTAGCCTGCATGCACAATGTTGTTAAGAGTCTTATTCTATCCTCCTTTATGGGAGATGCACTCTTTCCTCCAAGCTGAGGTTCCAGACTCAGCTGCTTTCCTTCCCATGTTCATCAAATCCATCCTGGATTATTGCATCTCACTGTACTTTGAGATAAAAAGAAGTAATGCTCACCTGCTTTTTCAGATGGGTAGATAACTTTCTACACATTATTCATTTCTGTTGAAATTAATGAATTTTTTTGCAAGTTTTTGTTTTGCTCATGTTGCCAGCACAATACACTGACCATGACATTGTAGACCTCCATGCAGTCACACTAATGACTGCATCTCTGCGAAAACTCACCCAGGACTTATTTACTTCTGGGGCAACAGAGTGTCCAAAAAAGCCCACAACTATTCATGCACATGCTAGGCAGAGAAAGATTCTTTCTTCAGGAAAGCAGAAGACAGAGAACAAAAAGAATATGAGGCATCCCAGTGATGTTTCCTGTTCCTGATACCCAGCTTAGACTACACTCATGTTCATACCTGTTGCAGGATAGGCTACAATTTGTAGCAATTAAACTTGGCACAAACTTCAAAGTGATGGCAAAATTAAACTCTTATTTTTTTAAAGTGCTTCTTCTTAATTAATCCATCCTCCTGCTCTCTTCTTCTTGTTTTATGTCCTCTGTTATCAGTACAAGATACACTTAGCTTAACACTATTGGTTACAATAACATCACCTAATCCTTACTCTTGAGATTTACTGGTTACATAGTGTCTATGAAAAGGTGAAAAAGTAAAGAAGTCTAAAAGAAGGAAGCAAGAGCAAATATCAAAACAATGCATTCCTGAGTCTACAGCTTTCCATCGTTATCTCTGTCCAAGGACAGAGTCTGTGAGCCTGCTTTTAAGATCAGAAAGCTGTACAGGCTGCTCTCCCACAATACCTACCACCCCATACAAACAAGAACTTCTCCAAGTATTAGAGGCGGCTCAAAGGCTGCTTTGTACTTTCCCACATGCCTTGTATCTACCTCTAACACCTGCCAGATCCCAACACCCTTTTTGTTGGATGAGAAACAGGAGACAGAGATGGATGTTTTCCAGTGTCTGCAGCTTCTCTTCTCCTTCTTTTTGGGGTAGCTTTGCTGCATGTCCTGACGCCTAATCTATTAGACAGAATTCAATGGTGTTTAAACCAGAGCTAGCATTGATAGATGACATAACGTCTCCTACTTTATAAGCTTGAGTCTCACTGTAAGAAATATGTAGGGGTCTTGGTAAATCCTGGCCTAGACAAGTCTAAACAAAAAAACAAAAAATACTTGCAACTACTCTGATGACTGGTTTGCATTCACTGGCAGAAGGATACAGTCTTTCATTTTAAAATATAGTACTACCATCTTTAATGTCTTTCAATGTTTATGCAGTTGAGTTCTTATCTTGATGCCCATCACCAAAGGATCTTATGTCTCACAAGGATTGCACTAAGAATAATAAAAAATTAGGTGGGAGTGGAAACTTGATTGGGAATAATTTAAGTCATTGTTACTCCTGTGTTCCCTGCAGGCATCAAACAACTCTTGTTGACTGAAACATTAAGAAAAAGGAACACAATTAAACAAATCATCAAAGTAAAAGAATTGAAGTATGAAGCCCTAAGCATTTATAGAAATGAATTAGTCATACCTTGGAAATTAATCAAGAATTCAGGTGAGGGAGGGCAGAAGTCTAGAGAGGCCAAGAGGCAGGCAAAAATTCTCTCAAGATTACTGAGTAACATACAGGGCATGAGCTGAAACTTGCTTATTTGAATCCTGCAACACTTCTAGTGGAGTGTTTTGGAGACAGAGGCAAATGTACTTGGTGAAGATTACTCTACAGTGAAAAAACAACTTGTTCTCCCACATCGTTTTACAGAAAAAGGCTGGCACAGAAACTACCAAGCGAAGAGATCTATCTGTTAACCTCTGTGAAACACACAGATTACAGGTCAGAACAGCGCTGGAGAACAGCTTGCCCTTGGCTATTGTTTAGGCACCAGACATTTGGTACTAGCCCAGGAGCAGCACAAGGACAGGAGGGTGAAACAGGCTGTTTGGGTAGTTCTATTTATTCTCATTTTTCCTGCAAACTCACAGCTACTGTAGGGGAAAGAAACAAGGGATTTTGGAAGGATCCTTACCTCCCTCAGCATCTCTCTTCCCTGCCTTATATTCCTTTACTGTTTTACAGCTTTGTCACTTAAGCTTTTGTTGCTAGAAGTGAGTGCTTTTGTAGGAACTAATTTTCCAATTTTTTTGACACTTGACTTCTGGATAGTGGATATTCAAACATCAATAAACTACTTCCTCTACCTATTAATTCTCTTTTAGCAAGTCTTTGTTATGATCGCTAACACTAGAAGTGGGCATAAACAGAAAATTATCTCATAGCATTAATAAATCTCTCACATCCCAGCACTACAGGTGAGCTGTAACAAGCATGTTCAATGACATTATACTTCTGTAATTCTCTAAGCTCACCTCATGATCTGCTCCTACTGGAGCACAGATCACCTAAAATCAGTCTGCTGATGTCTGCCCCACTTCATGACTGAACTCAGAAGCTATTTCAAGTTAAAAGGTGTACTAATTTGTTTCTGACTGCCTGAGACAGAACTCTTGCACTTGAAAGCAGAACATCTCAAGATCCACCTGTTCCACAGTTAAAGTGGAAACGTTTACTCATGCAGGCAAAATCATGACCCAGATTTTAATGGGAGGAGGATAAAGACTATACCTAATTGTCAGATGAAGTGAGAATAGTTTTTGAGTTCAAGGCACAGCAAGGTCAGTGCACAACCACTTTTTCATACAAACTGCTGTCACTACAGTAGAACCTTCTTTCATTTACTCTCAGAGTTATCCATATCAGTGGAAGGAAATAATTGGTCCCTGATGCCCATTCCTTATTGAAGTGCAAGGAGAAAAATAATAATTTTGTCATCTTTGTAAATGGTTCAAATTTCCTCTTGAAAAATGACCAGATTAAGCATGTAAATTCAATGAACATCACCATTTCACTGCCATGTTAATGCCTGATTTTTCCCAAAGAAATGCCAAAATGACATCATTCTGTTTCAGCTGCTATTTTGTCATTAACTCTCTTTTGAATACATCCAGATAGCAGCTTCTAGGGGTTCTAGTACAGCAGAAGCCACACAACTGTTTTGGAAGGTGAACTCATTCTTCAACAACATCAATTGCAAATTAGCATTCATCACAGGACTGAAACTTTGTTATTATTTCATGGAATTATATTAATTCAGAGAAATAACAGATTAATATCTACAATTCAAGCTAACTCAATTGGCTGCTCCTGAGGGTATAAGTCATAAAAAAAAGCTTTGACGGGTCATTAACTACGTCAACACACAGCATGAGTGTGTGTGTGTGTGTGTGTGTGTATGTATGCACTGGATGAAGACTTTACTCATATGAAGTGTTATGAGCATGACATATCTGAAATACTGATTAGTCATACTTGCTTGCAGACAAACTGTAAGTACTTGGTTTTATGGTTATGTTCCAATTTAGACATGACACATAACACATGAGTGTCTGCTGTCAGCTAGTATTAACCCAACACTGAACCACAGGACTCTGGGGTTTCTCCTCATTTCTTCTCGTGCAAAGTTTGCAGAATAAACAACCTTGGCAGCTCCCTTAGCCTGCAAGAGCAACTCCATTCATACTTCCTGAGATTTATCTTCAAACAGTAAAGTGATGTCATGTGGCTGTGCTTATGCTTGCTCATCATGTAGTCATCATCTGCAGTTACTAAGCTAAACTAAGCCACATGTGCAGCACCACCACCCTGCTCTCCCCAGACACGTTCTGCTGCTAGGCCAGACCTAATTCTTTGCTTAGCACCAGCATCAGTCAGGAGCTACAGCTGGATACAGACCATTACATTCACAATTTTAAAAATATTTTTCACTCAACCTTCACTAACAGTGTGAGGAACAACAGCAGCTGGTTGGTAGGATGTTTTATATTTCCTTTAGTGGGAAAAATACCCACACTTTGATGATATTGTTTCAAGAGGACTGGAACATATTTTTTAGAGAAACTCTGTGCAAATAATGGCAGTAAGCGTAATGATCATCACAGCTGTAGGTGCTGGAGTGTTGCCTTTCCTCTTCATGACAGTCTTACAGGAGGAAAAAAGAACCACATTTTAAAAAGTACCAGTATCTATCAATGTAGAAGCAGTATAAAATGTTGTTTGTTGTAGGTTGGAGTGGTCAGAAAGCAAACAACATAGGACACAGTTAAAGAAAAAGAAGAGATAGAGATGGAGACTTTATTGATGCAGTTAGTTCCTTTTAATGTATTTTCTGCACACAGGCAACCTCATTTTTATTTGTACAATCAACTATAAGGAAGTGGCAATTGGTGCTTTAGCTTCATATGCTCCTTGCTCATCTCTGTACCAAGTTCCTCCCAGTACGATCTGTTGTTTACATTCTTTAGATGTCTCTGAATCCTTGTTCTCACAGCTGCACTCTAGTCCATCTCAGGTCAAACTCTTCTGCTTCAGTCAAAGGTACTACGGACCCGCCGTAGCCCCCCCCACAATAAAATGCTAAGAGCCTTTAATTTATACCTGCGAACCAAGAGTCTGAGGACTCATTGAAACACATCATTCACAGGACTTACAGTTCTGCTGAGAGTTGCCAGAATCAGTTTTCAGGAAAAGCATTTTCTTTCCTCTTGCTGATGCCTTGTGTTTGGCTAAGGAAGCCACAGTGAGAAGCTGGGATGTTCCCACTCCAGAACCACATCTCAGGAAACAACTACCCAGTGACTTGGAGTCCTCAGCCCTTGGCACACATGATCAGCCCACTGTCTAGATCATCAGTTTTACTATGTCTATTTAACAGGAAAATTGGTAGTCTGGCTGAAGGTGGCAAATAATTCCTATCAAGCCATAAGCCTTGTTGATAGTTCAAAAAGCTGTTTTAGAGAGGTAAAATATTGTTTCCACTTTCAATAGAAAAGCCTTTTATTTGAGCAGACTTAACAAAATATTTAGTACCTTAAGGACCACTTACAGGGGTAGAAATTCTGGAAGCTTTTACTGTAGATGCATTCCAAAACAAGCACTTCATATTTAGAAGTGGAAAGAGATGACTGAAGAGGTTTTCTTGCAAATATTTTACTCCTGTTTAATGCCCAAATGTCAAACCTCAAAGGGATACAGGGTTTTAAGTATTAATTTGACATTTTCTTCACTCTAACAAGAAGAATGCACATCTGCAGAGAGATGCCATAGATCATAGCCTGTACACAGTGTCATGCGCCTACGTTATTGTCAGACTTTGTTTAACAACAAGCGAGATGGCTCAAACAATTGCAAGCAAAGAGAAGATAATTTGCGAGCAGGGTAATGGTGGATGTCTGCACCTGTAGGGAGACATCAGCACTCTGCAGTGGGCAGACCTGGATGCTCTGCCTGTCTATCTGCAAAACTATGCTTGAGCAGTGAGAACATGGGGAGCTGCCATCTGTCTCAAGGACTATCTGGCCATTGCTTTGTCTAAGACCCTGAGCCTCCATACTGTTGGCAGGAGAAGGAAAACACCCCTGGCAGCAGGGATAAAAGGAAGGATTTGAATAGCACAGGTTGACCATCAGCCTTCCCCAGCCTGCAGCCAGAATGACAGACTGGCACAATGACTACTGCAGACATTGAGTATCTGTAAAGCTGAGGAAGTGAAGCGGGACTGATCACCCATCACCATCACCACACTGCCTGCTGTCCAAGCCAAAACTGACTGAAAAGATGGTCAGCGAAACCGAGGAGTTTCTCCAGAGCTCTGTAGAGCTGAGGAGCAAGGTGGTGTGAGAGGCACCAAAGCCTGAAGTCCTGAATGGTGACCTGGCTTCTTGACTACCTTCTCTCCTTTTCTTCTTTTTCTCTTCTCTATTTTCTGAGTTTGGCATCTAGTGACTTCAGTGATTTCTGTGCCTTCTGAGTATGGAATCTGATAATTTTAGTAAACTTTTACTTTCATGTGGACCTATGGTGTAAAGTCTCCTTAATGAGACCCGAAGTGAATCCATGAACCTGGATCACTCCATTTTCTCCACGATCAGGACATGACACTTACTCATGTTTATTAACCCATTAGCTTCAGTAAGGCGTCTTATTTTCTAGGTTTATCTATATTCTAAAATGTTTGCAGAATGTATGTCAAATATAGCTATTGATGGATGAATAAATAAATAGTGATCAGCTTCAGTAAGCTTTCTGTGTTCCATAAGGAGAGATGCGTTTAAAGATACAGTGTTCCACTCTGCTTGTGGATAAAATATATCACAGTAGTGACACACAGAAAGACCTAAGAACTCTGTTTAGAGTTTTTGAGGAGTTAATTTACTATCATCAGCAGGCGCACTCCCAAAATTGGCGCAGAAGCACAGATTTCATCAGGTTATATACAAATCTTTTCATACATCTGCATAGGCAGGAGGGAATATTACAGTTATGTCTGTGCACTTGGTCTCAGGGGTCTTAGGTGTGGTCTCTTGACTGACACTGAAAACCTTTTTCCCAGTAACTTCACTCCTTGGCAAGAGTGCCAAGCTGGTACAGACCCAAGCCCGGGAAAATAACCTTGAACATCTTGTTATCCACTTAGCTCTGCTGTTTGATGATTAGTTTTTCTTTTCTCCTCTTTATCTGTGCTTCAGGGCTGGCTGTTTTACTAACTCCCCACATTCTTCTCAGCCCATCTCAATGCAAATTCCCCTTCCCCTGGTAAGGCAAAACTATGCTTCACAGCACATCCTGTCACACAATTCTAACTGTCAGTATATCAGAAGAAGGCTAGAAGGGGGAGCAAAAATGTCCACTTCCTTGTAATAAGGGGAAAATTAACACAGATCTTAGCTAGGCATGAGATGTTTTGTCCCCTGTGTAAAAATGTTTCCTTGTGTGATTATGTCCTACTGTTGCTTTTCTCCAGAAAAAGAGTGTATCAGCTTTGACATGAATAGAAGAGATAATCCTTGGGCACTGGGGCTTGTGGAAGAGTCAGTAAGAAAATGTATTTAAAACCAGAAAAGCCAGCAGATTGATGGAATGGTGGAAGAGAACTGAACTCCATCTTAGTGACTCAGACAGCTATGTTTACTTCCTCGTCTGTTATTTGTCCATTTAAATGCTGTCATTGTCACAGAGGAACTTTGAACTTGCCAAGAAAGTAAATACTGCTCAAATATGCACATTTCCTGAAAACAAACAGACAAGAATTTCTGGACGTGAGTGAAAGGCATCACAAAGGAGACAAGAAACTATTATAACACAGTCGTCCATGTCTTCTTTGTCTCAAAAATGCTATAGCACCTATCTGTCTGGCATCTCATGTTATTAGTCTGAGAAATAAGCTGTTGATGCTAGCCGTAGAATGTAGCCACTCAGGTAGACACTACCCATGATATGTCTGACAGTGCTTATTTCAACAAGACCACATGCTCTGTTGACCCTAGGGAGTCTTTCTGACAGTCATTAGGGAGATGTGATTAGATTCCCAATCCCAGGAGTTATCATTTGTAGTAATTTGGGGTCACTATAGCTTCCCTTCTTTGATGTGTATGTGCCAGGTACATGAATGCAAGCTAACTTTGCACTCCTTCACAAACTCTCACCCTATCCTCTGACATAATTCTCTCTTTCCCATCCCCAAATTGGCATCAACAATCCAGAATAAAGTACTTACTTGCCATTAGCACAGGTTAAAATACAAGGGCTGAGCTGGTTGCCTGTAATCCATGCTCAAGACTACAGTTCTTATCCAGCACTTCTGAGCTACGCACAAGTCTTTACTGGGGCCTAGTTTGGTCTCTAACTTTAATTTTTGTGTGTGTGGGTGTGTGATTTGTACACCCAGAAAAACGGCCAGTTTTATGATGGATATGCTGTTGCTGGTGTATCCATTTATTATGAGGATCTCTGATGTTTCTAAAATAGACGTTGTTGTTTCTGAAGAAGAAAATAATACTATGAACACTAGAAGACCAGCACTAGAACAACATTCAGAGAAGGCAAAGTATGTTAGAGTTACGTGAGTGGTGATAGGTCCCGTGATTTTTGAGTGCAAGGCGTCAGTGCTACAGGACCAATACAACAATTTGCTTGCAATGTGCAGCACTGCCTTTCACAAGAAGGAAAAAAAATTCCTGTGAAGGTGAATTTCTTTTTCCTTTGATATCAGTTAGGACCTGCAAGCCAAAATGTGCCAATGTTTGGTAAGTTAAGGGTTTTATGCAAGTGGTTCTTGGCAGACATGAACTAACTGCTGAAAACTATCCCATCTGTAAAACTGTGCCTATTTGTCTAGCACTGAGTTTCCTCTCCTTATAACACATGCTGACTGATGGAATATGAATCATGAAAATTAAAGATAGAAAAGATGTATTAGCTCATCCAACCTACTGCCACACTACTCATGCCCAACTGTATATTCAGCACTGCTTTCAAGTGCTTTTATAAAAGAAGTACACAATCTTCCACCATTTTTTTGGCAATGCAAAGGTCTAATGGCTTTTAGAAATTATAAAACTTTCTTTAATATGTAGCTTTTGCCTGATTTTGAGCACAACCTCCTTGGCATGTCCTTGGCAATATCTTTGTATATTTAAGTCTCTTCTCACTTGTTTCCACTTGGGCCACATCATTCCTGCCCAGCAGCACTGCAAAGGAGCAGATTCGCAAAGGTGACAGACTTTGTCATCCTCAATATTTTTGAATGCAGCTCTGCATAGAACAGCACAGCTCCTGGGGTGGATGGTTTATGAAAGAATCTACAAAGAAAATGCTATAAGTCAAAATTCAAGGTTTGTTCTCATTCTTCAAACATTGCTGTAATGGAAACTAGAAGATTCCTGTAACTAGGCAATTCTTCTGCACGTCTAAAATGTCATGTTCACCCATGGGTAACTGTATGTGTTAGTTACAATTATGTGTTGTACAGAAAGGCTGTGCAGTCTGTGCATGAGAAATGCTTGTTCTGCTGTTACTGTTACTGACTGTAAGGTTAGAAATTGAGGCTGAGCACTTGAACTTATTTTAATGGATTAATAGGACATAGCACAGGGTCACAGAATCAGAAGGTACAGAGAAGCCATTCTAGTTCATGTGCCAGCTTGCTCCCTAAACTGTATTTTCTAGATTGTGATGTCTCAAATTAGTTTCTTCCACATTCTTTGTGGGATCTACTGTCTCCATCACAGGTCTGTCAATGCAGCAGCCATCACTAGTGAGGAGTAGTGCAACAAATTTAGCTTCATAAAGGATTTTCACCTTTTATCTGCCCATATGGACAACAACTTAAAATTTTCAAAATCCTTTGAGAAGTAATCTTGGGATTTGGGGAGAAAAAGAAAGTGCTGCAATGGTCAAAACAGCAAATCAACCTGTATCACTGTCAAATATTCAACTTTTGTATTGGATTATAGATATTACAAAGTACATTGTATATGTACTTGAAGGTAAAACTAATTTATGTAGCATTTTAATTTTCCTCATATTATGCAAAAACATCTGTGTTTACTTTTATTAAGAGCAGTTCCAGCCAGCATAATAGGCTTGAATTCTTCAAAATGTTAATATTTGCCCACTTTTACAGCACATTTCCCAACAGAAAGCCTGTGAGAAATGTAGTCTTGCGTATTTTACTTTTGTTATGATCAGCCATAATGAAAATCAGGCTATATATCCTCCAAATTTTGTTCCTTTCATATACACTGTGTGTGCAGTGTACGTCCCTGAGTGAACTCCAGCGTGTTCCCAATGCAAGTAAAAGTAATTTCCAATTCATATATGAATAAACTTGTTGCACACACCTTTCTAAAATAAGTGCTGTTCAAGACAGAAGAACATGTCATATTCTAGTTTAGAAGCCAGGAATCCTTGTGGGAGAATGAAAAAGTTATGGGAGAGTTTTCTAATCAATGGAAGAAAGGGGGATGTTCTGCTGTAATTTAAAACACACTTGTGCAAAACTGCCTCTAATTTCATAGTTTTGCAGAGACTTAGAATGATTCTGGGTATTAAGCAACACTTCCATTACAATTCTCCAAGTGACTGTGACAACTGCTCACAGAAGAACTGCACTGTCAACCATAAGAAAAATTCAGCTTTAGCATAGAGTTGAACAGTTCTGATGAGTTTAATTAGGCTCCACCTTTAGTTATTTATACGTGTGATAATTAATTTAAATGTACTTATTTACACTTAGGAAACCATGATTTTAAGATAAATGAAGAGGCTGCAGTAGGCTTGGAGAAAGATAATTGCCTGTGGTTTTGGTTTCTTACACTGTCTGTTCAAGGAAGTACAAAGAGCCCTGAACTTTGAAAATGTGTTCAGATTTAAATAAATGAATGAGTATTGTGAAAACATATGTAAAACATTAACCAAATATTGCAAGTTTCTGATTGCTGCATTTAAATTCCTTCAGTGGAGTCACTTGTTATTGAAGGAGCCTAATATACCTGCTCCCTCTCACCCAGGGAGATACATGGGAAAGACACATGGTGTCTTTGTATTTCACAGTATCACAGTATCACAGTATTAC
>VXBP01003399.1:0-40522 GCA_013400115.1 Rhinopomastus cyanomelas | reverse complement strand
TCCAATCCATAATGATTCTATGATTCTATGATTACCAGTAAGTGAGTGATGAAAGTAATATGCCTTTATATTTGAAATACCACAGGTACTTACCTAAGTGTGTATTTTCCCTCACAATGGGCCATTTTATGTGTTTTAAGTCATCTAAAGTCATAGTTGGACTCTTACCCTCAAGTGGATCAGAGGATTGTTTACATAATGGAGTAAAATGCAGACAGTCATTATCAGTCATTCATTTTGGCTGGGATATCTGAAAGTGTGTGACTAGCTCACTGGATGCATTCCAATGTCTCTGACACAACCCTGTCTGCAGGAAGGTTCCCGATACAGGGGAAGACAACAAACATCTTGCTTCCAGTAGCATATTTCAGTAGCTTTTGCTGTAGTATGTATGTGCTGTCCAGATACCTGACAGATACTGGCTTTGGAAAGAAGAGTACATTTTCTCCATGATGACTTCAGAGGATAACACGTCAGAGAAGAGAGATATTTTCAGTCTCCAGGAATGATGATGTAATCCCTGTTTGTGCCACATCCACTTTGGCAGACAAATGTACAGCCTCGCAGGCTAAAGCTGTAGGTGGGGAGAACACTGTGCGATAGAGATAAAAGCTGGAGAAAGGGAATAAATTCCAATAAAAAAATTACTTAATAACCACCTGACTCAATTATGGAACTTACAAAACTTGTATCACTTGTAATATCTGGGCAAATGACAGAGTTTCTCAAGTTTTTAGTTTTTGAAGACCTGTGGTGCTGGTATAAACTCATAACATTATGGCCAGCAAGAGATACTGCCAGGAAGTATTCCCATAGAGTCTGACGAGTACATTAACTGCATTAGCCTTGGCATTGGCAACAGTCAGGCCCAATGCACACCTTTAGGAAGCTGAAGTTATAGCATTGTGTTTAAGCATCTGAATGGGAAACACACTAAAAGAAGCCAAATATTATGACAAATGAAGTAGAGCGAATGTGTGAAAATGCACCTTAATAATATCAACTACGGGCTAATGCATTATCTAAATTAAAGGCATCAATAACATGTACGGACATCATCAGTCATGCAGTGTGTTTTGTGAATAAAGTGTTGGATTTCTACTCACTGAGGAAGAGTTAAAACTGCTGTCAGGAACCATGTGGGAATTCATGTGCCCAACTGTGGTAATATAATCCCTGAGGCAGCAGACATGTGGCAAGTTGGAGAGCACATGAACACAGTGAAAGAATCACTGTGACAGAAGTGGCAGAACAGTAAAGCTTACAGGGCCTTAAATAAATAATCCAAGACCATTCACCTGATACCACAGCAAGATCAGTTAGTGTCATTCCTGACAATTGTTTAACCTGCTCTTTCAGACAACCCAGAAGCCACGGTTTCACAGCATTTGAGGCAATCTGTTCCCCTGCCCCACTCCCCTGCTGTTCAGAAGGTCATGAGTATTTTGCCCATGAGTGGTACTCGTATCATTGTGGCTTTCTGCGTATTTCCATGCCATGTTTCTGGCAGCCTCTTCTCTGCCAGACTAAGCAACCTACTAGTAGCTTAACCCACTACCAGTTGCAGCAGACAGATCTCTTGCTGAGTTTCCCTTGTCTCTTAATCCGATGTTCCACTTTCTTGGAGTGGCTAAAGCGGGGCTTTACAACAGAACAGTCCGTTTCAAATGACACTCTCATTTCATATTACATTCTCACTCAGAAATGCATTAAATCAATGCTGATTTAAAATGAAAAGAGTATGTGTTATTTTTATGAACATTACAACTACTTCTTGTGAGTGCTGTCAAAAATGATACCTAGATTTTTCCTTCTGTGCCTCTTACTGAATGTGGTTGCTTTAAATTCTACGAAGGATTCTCATATTTTCTAAAAAGGTGGAAGGATTAAGAAAATTCTCATAGGACCAAAGGACTAAACAAGGACTAAATGATACTTGTTGATTTTTCAAGTCCTGGCACCTAACATTACATCACATTACAGCAAGAACCCAGTCAAATTCACTCAATGTACTTGGCTCCCTAGTGATGTTACCTGGGTCTTTTTCCTCACTCATTTTAAAGTTACTATCTCTGCAGGAAAGATCATGTAACAGACGGACAGCAACTTCTTAAAATGTTCTGACATGTTTTTATTCTGTACTTGGCTAAAGATCAACCACTAGTGAAAAACAGTAGTCCTTTTTTTTTGCCTTTTGAATAAAGTTGTGGATGCTGGAAATTGGCTTCTCATGTAAGAAAAGCACCTCAACATTTCTCTTGGTATGACTTCACTCTTAGACTAGCACAGCATATAGAATCATAGAATGCATTGGGCCGGAAAGGACCTTCAAAGGTCATCTAGTCCAACCCCTTCTAGTGAGCAGGAATATCTTTAACCAGCTCAGGTTGCCCAGAGCCCTGTCCAACCTGACCTGGAATCACAGAATCACAGAACGTTAGGGATCGGAAGGGAACTCGAAAGATCATCTAGTCCAATCCCCCTGCCACAGCAGGATCACCTAGACCAAACTGCACAGGAACATATCCAGGTGGGTTTAAACATATCCAGAGAAGGGGACTCCACAACTCCCCTGGGCAGCACACTCCAGTGCTCTGTTACTCTCACTGTGAAGAAGTTCCTTCTCATATCAGACATTGAGAATGTTTCCAGGGATCTACCATCACTCTGGGCAAACTGCGCTAGTGTTTCCCAGTTCTCATCATAACAATTTCTTCCTTCAATCTAGTCTGAATCTACTGTCTTTCACTTGAAAACCATTATCTCTTGTAAGCATCACAACAGGTCTTGCTAAACAAGTCGAAAAGGTACTGAAGAAATCTGCCTATAAAATTGTGAGTGGAGAAGCAGAGACGGTGCAGGTGACCCCTGAAAACCTGCAGGACTTTGTGGGGAAGCCCATCTTCACTGCAGATGGCATGTACAGAACCACCCCTCGGGGGGTTAACGTCGACTTCTCCCTGTCAGCCTCTGACACTGAATGTGACAGGCAATTTGAATTTTCCTTACTGGGGCCAGTGAAGTTCCTCTGCTGGTATGAGTAAGATTAACTTCTATCACTGTTCACATCTTGTTGAAACATCCTTGAAGGGTTAAAGCTAAAAAAGTTCAAGTTCAAATGTTACAGTGATCTTTAAAGGTCTCTTCCAACCCAAAGCCTGATTCTCTGCACTTCTTCCCTCTGGAGGGTCCTTAATCCCTTCCCCAGGCTCAGTTTAGCCTTAGCCCAGCCTGTTCTCCCTGGTATCAATGTGGTCTGTTAGGAGCAGCAGTGACCAAGGCAGAGGCCCCTTCAGAGCGGCTGGTGCCCTGTCTGCGCCCTGAGGAGAAGGAGATGCTGCTCTGGCAGGGCACATGCTGTCTCCTGATCTAGGGTGGGGTGTCCCTGCCCATGGCAGGGGAATTGGAACTGGATGATCCTCTTGGTCCCTTCTAACCTTAACTGACTGTATGACTTGGTCTAGGTGATCCTGCTGTTGCAGGATCTTCTAGGTCTAGATAATCTTCTGAGGTCCCTTCCAATCCCTAATGATTCTATGATTCTATGATTCTTTCATAAAAGCCCCCTTTAGCACAGAAAGGCTGCAATATTGTCTTCTCATCATCTTCTCTTCTCCAACCTGAACAACCCCAACTCTCTCAGACTGCCCTCTGAACTAAATCCTTGGTGCTGCTCTGAATCCTTCCTTTAAGATAAGACCCGTACTTTTCAGATGTTTCACCAGCAATTGTACAGATACAGAGCACATCAATTTTCAAACAACGGACAGTGTTAATGGCTACTGAAGGAATTCTTGATAATAGTTTCTCATCACCCAAAAATCTAATTACCCAAAAGGCCCAAATCAAACAAGATGGCAAGAAAATAACGAAAGCCATGTAAGTCTTGTACAGGAGGGCTACAAATACATACCGGGCTGCTAAGAATGACAGAAACAGTATGAGGCAGACAGCAGCAACTGACCCTAATACAACAGCAGTCATACATTGCAGCGTGGATGACAAATCTGAAAGAAAAAAAAAATCAAATAATTAAGACAAAAAAATTCAAATACTGTAACTTCAGTCTGGTGACTGACCAATTGGGACTGCTCAAAGCTAAAGCAGTGTAACAAAGCTCAGATGCTGGACTTACTACTCAGTCAAACAGTAATAGAACTGTCTAGTTGTTACAACAAAGTCGAGGAAATAAGAGTAAATGACGTATTTTTCAAAGGTAACTATATTTCTTTGTCCCTGATTGTTTTGGCTTTGTCTTTTTCCGATTTTTTGGCTTTGTCATACATTGAGATACTCAATGTCAACATTTTTCCCTCTCACCAGGAGCACTTTTGGTCTGATTCATATGCCAAGGTGTCTCTAATGTCAGAAATTTTTTGTGCTTTATTAAATGTCTAGTGCATCTCTTTCACATGTTTTATGATCTGAGCACGTGTCCTCTTTCTCATTCTTTTTATTTGCAAGTGGCAGAACAGAAATAAGCCTGAAAATTACAGCATCACTCAAACCCATCATTCCAGAAGGCACCTGGGAGATGAGAGGCTTACACTGTCAAACCTAGAATTTCTAAAAACTACTGGCAAAGGTACCTAGAGAAAATAAAACTCAAACTCTTCCACTCCGCTATCCCATTTTCAGAGTTACTCAAAGGCTACTTGTTTTTTACTGGATATTCTACTGAAATTTAGAATGTTGGTTCTTATGCCTGCACATTCTATAACTCTGCTTTCTTTTAAATCTGGCAGTTAGGACTATTTCATGTTTTAGCAAAAAAACAAAAGTTCTTATAAAAATTACACATATTCAGTGAAATTATGGTACACATCTATAACAAGAATCCAGGTGCCTGAACATTAGAAGAGCAACTTAAATTGAAAAAAATTTAATTGAACTCTCTTTTTTGCTTACTTGAATACATAGGCACAGAACTAGGTGGGCATTAATCCAAAACACCCTCAAAAATTGATCTGAAGCACAAAATAATCACAGGGGAACCTGGACAATAGCATCTTTGCTAACACTGCTTACTGGAAAATGTTTTGTATCTGTGCAGCTCTTCTTATCTGTACGCTTACTGTGAATCTGGAAAGATTTTCAGGCAGGAATCCTCCAGGGAAAGTCTGTTGAACCTACAAGCATGTTCCATTTCGGTAGAAGTTTTACTTCTCCTTGTATCACTGTAACTCCAGTTTCCATAAGCAAGTTATGCATCTCTAGAGCAGACGTCAGACCTCCATAAAATGACAGAACTGTCTTCCCTACACATTGTAGGGTATATTTGGAGAAAAACCCTCAAAATTTATTTCCCTTATCAGTGACAGTAGGAAGTGTGGTTTTAACAGCTTTTAACCACCAGACGGCACCTGGAACAGGCCCATTTCATTTCATTTGGATTTGCCTTTCACACAAGCTGAATTATGGAACACTCCTCAAAGGATTCAGTGAACTAAAAACACTCTCAGCCTTTCCATCTGCATAGGTACATTAGGTCAAGGAAACCATCTGGATAGAAGTCTATTCAATACAATGACAAACGGATTTAAAGCAGAAAACCTACAGTCCTATTCCCATCTTTCAACACCCACTCTTTTCAACCCCAAGCAAAAATCCATCTACATGTAAGACACCCTCTGATGATGCTCTATAAGCTGATAAACAAAAAACTCAGGAGAGTTTTCTGTCTTTCCAGTGTTATTTTAAGCTCTTGCCTATACAGCTCTAGCAATAGATCCTGCAGACCTAGGGAATCCTTGATCTTAGCCAATTTTCCACAACCACAAACTGCTTGAATTATGTTCCCAATGTTACAGTAAACTAACTAGGTCATGAGAATTTATAAATACAAATGCAGAATTTAGTGTTTGTAGGGGATTCCAATGATGCCACTCCACAGAATCACAGAATTATTGAGGCTGGAAAAGACCTCTAAGATAATCAAGTCCAGTCGATGATCTAACATCACTATGTGAGCAAGACCATGGCACTAACTGCCACATCCAGTCTGTCCTTAAACACCTCCAGGGATGGCGACTCCACTACCTCCCTGGGCAGTCCATCCAGTGTCTGATCACTCTGTCTGTGAGGAAGTGCTTCCTAACAGCCAACCTAACCCTGTCCGGGACCCTGCCCTCTCATCTTGTCACTAGTTGCCTAGAAGAAGAGCCCAACTCCCACCTGCCTACAGCTTCCTTTCAGGTAGTTGTAGTGAGTGATAAGGTCTCCAGGCTGAATAACCCCAGCGCCCTCAGACTCTCCTCAGACGACTTTCCCTCTAGATCCTTCACCAGCCTTGTTGTTCTCCTCAGGACCCCTATAGCACCTCAATCTCTTTCTCAAAGTGATGGGCCCAGAACTGGCCCCAGTACTCAAGGTGAGGCCTCACCAGTGCTGAGTACAGTGGGGAGAATTACGTCACCAGTCCTGCTGGCCACTCTATTCCTGATACAAGCCAGGATGCCACTGGCCTTCCATGACACCTGTGGACACTGCTGGCTCCTGTTCAACTGGTTGTCAACCAGCACTCCCAGGTCCCTCTCTGCCAGGCTACTCTCCAGCCACTCATCCCCCAGTCTGTAGCTGCAGGGGGTTATTGTGGCCAAAGTGTAGGACCCTCATCCCATTGGCCTCAGCCCATTGACTCAGCCTATCCAAATCTCTCTTCAGCATCTTCCTTCCCTCCAGCAGATCAACAACCCCTCTGCCCCCCAACTTGGTGTCCTCTGTGAATTTACTATGAGTAGACTTGATTCCCCCCATCCAGGTCATCAATAAAGATACCAAATAGAACTGGGCCCAGCACTGATCCCTGGGGACACTACTGATGACTGGACACCAAGTGGATGGGGCACCATTCACAACTACTCTCTGTGCCCATTCATCCAGCCAGTTTTTAACCCAGCCGAGGGTATAGCCATCCAAGCCATGGGCTGCCAGCTTTTTCAAGAGGATGCTGTGGGGGACCGTGTCAAAGGCTTTGCTGAAGTCTAGGTAGACCACATTCACAGCCTTCCCCACACCTACTACAAAGTTCATCCAGTCATAGAATGAGATCAGATTAGTTAGGCAGGACCTTTTTTCAGGAGACACGAAAGTTTGCTTTTTGCTGAAGCTTGATAAAGCGGGTGAAGTGTGTACTTTGTGAAAGGTGGAAAGGTGGGAAACTCGACCTCTAATGGATTCTGAAGTCTTCTAAGGCTAATTCATTCAATGGAAACATTTTATAGGAAAAAAACATAAAAATGATGCTCAGAAATTTACTGTTAATCCATAACGTTTTTAAGAAACTGGAGTTGCAAGTACAAAAATCAGCCATATTTGCTGATATTTTTGCATTCTCTTTTATGTTTTTGCAAGACATTTTTACATTATGCCCTTTCCTAAGTTCGGAAAAGGATTTAGTTCTTCAAAGACCACCTCATATACCAAAATGATTAATGTGGCTTCCAAAATATGTCATTTAAAAAAAAATTCTAAGTTAATATATAACTATCCTAAAACTAGCTTTTAAAATTTCACATATCCCGCGCTTCAAATTCTTTGTGCAATGACAAATAATTTAAAATACTGTCAAGACGAGAAGATAATGCACAGAAATACCGAAAAACTATAAGAAACCAAAGAATCCATCTTGGAATGTATTACTGAATCCATTAGAAGAGAATGCTGAAATAAAAGGCAAATTTCCTGCCTCTAACCTTTCCAATTGTCTAGTCAGTTGACCATTAATGGCAAATGAAAAAACAGCCACAGCATTTATTAGTTTATATTGCCAAGCAAAAGCTATGACAACTCTGTGTTCTAATTGAAGGAAAAGCTGACTTACTTTTAATTTGTGCCCAAACAGCACAGGACTGTGTTCTCACCTGAAAATAAGACAACTAAAATTACTGTTTCTCATAAGATAAATTTATTATCACTAACACTGTCTGCAAGAGCTGCCATCCACAACATATGGTACTTATTATTATTTGGAATAACATTGGAACTGTATTCCCCTGGTGGTAGCCTCTAGCTTATCGGAAAAGATCATAAAGATAAGGTTAGAGAGCTCTGATGAAAGGTTGGCTCTAGTCCTTTAGATCATAACTCTTCCTTTCTTTTGACAGCCTGGCAAGCAAGTAACATTGAAGGTCTTTGAAGCATCTTGGATAGGAATTCAGAAGTTAGGAAATCCTGATAGTGATTTATAAATAATGATCGTGACTCTGTGAACTTAATCAAGTAACAAAAGACATACAGGAAAGCGTGCATTACAGAGCTGATGAATTCTAAAGAAAAGGAAGCAAAGAGCAATTTCTACAAATAACAGCAGTAATATTTCTTTAAATCAGCGCCCTAGAAACCATATCTGACAATGCTAGACATAAAACACCAGGAAATAGTCCATATGTAAATCTATAGATAATCTACATATAAACCACAAGGACACAAACTGAGATCACAGACGCAATTTAGGAGGGCTTGAAGAGGTGAAATTTGCCTACGTTTTACTCATTAACAATCCTACACCACAGAGTAATTTTTTCTAAAACACACAGTTTATTGTCCAAATTCCAGGGTATTTTGGGCTAACAACATTATTTATAAACTGAATGCTTTGAAATGTCATTTTCCCTACTTATTCCTTCACACAATTAATTAAAATTTGTGACAAGACCCAGACTTACATCAAATCAGAAACACTTTACCCATACTATAAAAACTTTCTTAGACTATTGTTGAAATAGATGCCGCGCAAAACTTACACTGTGGAATGACTCAGTTAAGACTCAGTGTGCTGTGTTCTTCATGCTGCACATGCAAAGCCCTCAAACTATTTTCTCTTTTTGGGTGGCAGGGTGAGGCATTACCTAGGTGGTTTTTTCTTTAGTAGGGGTTGCTTTGTTCTATTTTACATTTAACATTCAGGAACTGTATGCACTTCAGAAGTCTACCAGCTCATCTATATGAGAAAACCATCTCACTGTTAAGACTTACATTATGAAAATACTACAAGCTGTTGATGCCTTAGATAGGTAATGACTGAAACTCTAGTGGTTTAATGATATCATGGGAGGCAAGACACTTGAGCATGAAGTACCCGAGATGTACATTTTGGAAAATGTTGTTTCTAACAAAAAATACGTATTTACTTTAAAATGACAAAATATTGACGCTACTAATACTTGTTTCTCCTTAAGGAAGCTGGAACTTCTGTTCATCGCTACATGGAAATTAAGGCATTAGTTACATTAATTATGATGAGATATATTGTAATATATATAGTCTCACTTAGAGAATTTAAATGTATTGCTTTAAAACATTCAATTAAAAATGAAAATGAGTGAATTTTTGACTGCTAGGAGTAATTTTCAGAATCTCTCACTAGTTCCTTTCACTAAATTCTGACCCAATAAAGATGTCCTCAACTGCTGAAGGTGTTCCATTTTCAGTTTTTCCCAGTGTTTGGCTTCAGCACTCAGAGTTGCCCCAACGCTATGACAACATACCTACTTGTAAGAGATTAATATAGGAATTATGACAGTTTCAGACTGAATCTAATTCTTTCAACTAGAAGATCATTTCAACATCATAAAAATTTTAACATACAGCTTTTCCCCAGCAACATTTAATCCAACAAATAGTGAAGAAAAGCCATTTTAAAACATTCATTACCTTATTCCACTCACTTATTATTCTCAGGAAAACATAGTACTCTTCTTCCAGCTTTAAAGGAGCATTATAAAACTTTCCATAGTAATGTCTGTCTCCAAGAGCAATCGACATGTTATCAGCAACATCCTTTGCCTGAAATTCAGCTGCCACATACCCTTTATCATCGGTGGTGTTACTGAAGAAGGTTGCAGCAGCAAAAGAGTCACAAATAAAAGTGCTCTGCAAACCCAGAGGAAGCACAATCACTTGATAAAGGCTGGAGTGAAGCACAAAAGTATACGTTAGCTCTCACTTAATCATACTGAGCATGAAACACCAATTAATGCTCATTGGTAATAAAAAACAATGAAGAAGCTACAAACAGACAACATTCAATGCAAATGCTCCTTATACTAAAATGTTTATGAGTGTGTTTCACTTCATTTTGAACTGAAAGAACTGCATGCACACCTTAAAGTCGGTTCTCACAACATGAAAAGTAACTTTACAGATTAACTGCAGACTACTTCTTCTCATTTAACACATCAGTTCATCTACAAAACAGTAAAACATTTGTCTCTAAAAATCATTCTTAGTTTCCCAGAAACTAAGAAACTTCCTTTAAAGTAGGAGAGGACATTTTTACCATTTGTAAAAACCTACTCACATCTGCCTTCAGTGTTCAGTCTATCGTATCAAACCATAGAATAACTACCAGGCCTGTTATACAATCCTTAGTGTGATCTGCACAAAGGGATTGAGGGCATCCTCATTAAGTTTGCGGATGATGCCTAGTTTGGTGGATGTCTTGATCCACTTGAAGGTACAGAGGTTATACAGAGGGATCTAAATAGGCTAAACCAGTTGGCCAAGGCCAGCTGTGTGAGGTTCAACAAGGCCAAGTACGAAGTCCTATACCTGGATCATAACAATGCCAAGCAACACCACAGGCTTGAGGATGAATGGTTGGAAAACTGCACATGGGAAAAAGGACCTGGAGGTGCTGGTTGAAAGCCAACTGAATACGATGAGCCAGCAGTGTCCCAGCTTGTATTAAAATTAGTGAGGCCAGCAAGAGTAAGAGGATGATTGTCTTTCTATACTCAGCACTGATGAGGGTGCACCTCAAGTGCCATGTTCAGTTTTGGGCCCCCTATGCCAAAAACATGTTGGTGCTGGAAGGGGTCCAGAGAAGGGCAACGAAGCTGATGAAGGGTCTAGAGCACAAGTGTCGTAAGGAGTGTCTGACGAAACTGGGGATGTTTGGCCTAGAAAATAGGAGACTGAGGGGAAACCTCCTCTCTCTTGACAACTCTGTGAAAGGAGGCTGTGATGAGGTGGGTGTTGGCCTCTTTTCCCAAGAAACAAGTAATAGGAAAAGATGAACTAGCCTCAAGATGCATGAGGGAAGGGGTAGATTAGACATTAGGAAAATTCCTTCGCTGAAAGGGTTATCAAGCATTGGAACAGGCTGCCCAGGGAAGTGGTGGAGTCATCATTTCTAGAGGTATTTTGAGGATATGTAGATGTGGTGCAGAGGGATGTGATTTAGTGGTGTGTCCTGGCAGTATAGGGTCAGTGACTGGGCTTGATAATTCTAAAGGTCTCTCCCAAGTAAACCGCTCTGGTGATTTTGTGTCTAGTAATTTCCTAACATATTATTAGCTTTTAAGTAATTTCTGCATCAGCATAATGTTGAGTTACAATTACCTTTTCCTTCTGTCACTTACTAAGGTCCAAGTACTTTATAAATGTATTAAGGTAGAATACACTAGTATGAATTACTTCAGAATGCATATGATCACAGACATTGTTGACCATTTCCCCTGGCTCCCAGTAAAAAAATTAATTTACTGGCTGCTTGAGTTTCTTGGATAAGAAAAATCACATAGGCTTGGATTCATCAATAAAATTAATCTACGGTGATTTCACTGTGCATAAGGGGAAAAAACCCCAAACTCACAGAGAAAATTCAGAATTTTCAAAAGCAGAACTTTGTTCCAGAAAGCAGGGAAGAGTCCGAACCCAAACATGACTCTGCTAAGAGAGGAGAAACTGAGAGTTGCAGCTTTCTCCCATTGCTAATGAAAGTAATCAACTCTCCATAAAAAACATCCCAATATGTCTAGTGTAAACCTGCAGAATGTTTTTTACAAGAGTGAAGAGTGCACAGAGACAAACCTGATTGGTCCATTTCGATCCTTAGCTTTCCGCAGTCTGAGCAAAGGTGCAGAGCCTTTTACTGCAACAAATTCTACATCTGGGAAAGGTGGGTCTAAAAAGAAAACAAACATCGGCACTTCAGATAGGTTTTAAAAATACTTTGGGAATGAGGGTTTTTTCCCCTAAAACTTACACTGTTAACCAAGCCTCAAACCCCTGATGGTTGACACCTACAGGCTACTTAAACAGCTGGCAAAGAAAAACAAAACAAATAGAAATATGATGGCACGCAGTCCCCACTCAAACCCCTGCAATGAAGTTTACCTGCTAGATGGATAAAAAAGAGATTCTCCAAAATCAAGCAGACTACAGAGAAATGAGACAAGAAAGTTTCACTGGAAGAAGAAATATTTACTGGCCTAACTGAAATGGTCAAGAAAAAAAGATAAAACTCTGAGCGCACACAAAGCCTACCACATACAATTAAATATCATGAATAATGGAGACTCCATTAGCAACAAAAGCACTTTCAAGGCAATTTCCTTAATTACTGCTCATGATCAGCTAGCAATATCCAGCCCCTTAAACTGGAATCAGTACGGGTGCCGGACTCTAATTTCAGTGGGACTCTGCATCCAGGCCAAAAGTGAACAAACAGTCCTGCCTCTAATCTCAATGTCAATGACGACAGTGGTACAGTGACAGAGATTGGTGCTACGATAACGGATAACCGCTATCAGCAGAAATGAGAAGAGTTTCCCTGTGTACAAGCAAGCGGGCAGAGTGTGAAGCACCGATGCTATCTATCCCAGAACTCCGTAAGAATTAGCATAGATATTACCAGCATGAGTGTAGGCTGTTGGGAAATTGGTCTTTCAGGCTGCTGATGTGATATCTCACTAAAGAGTAACAAATGTAGTGCTTCTACACAGAAAATTTGAAAGCCTACATGCTCTCCGCTTTAAACAGATGAAAGATAGGAAAGGAATAGCTTCAGTACAGTATGCCCAAAAATAAAAACAATAGGCCATCCCTACCAAGAAAAAAACATACCTTGCCCTTGGCAAAAGTTATCCTCAAGAGAACCTCCTGAAAGCTCACCTAGCCAAATGAACTTGTCTGCTAGTTCCTTTTACCAGGCCCTCTTCAGAATCAGGATATGTGTGAACTACAAGTAAACACCCATAGCTGGTTTCTTTAAGACTGAAATTAAAGTAAGATTTATATATAGTAAGGCCTTAATGGTCTACAAGGGCTTCCCACTAGCAGAGACAAGGCAAACACCGCTGAGCCAATGAAGTGCATTGCACAGCTACCTGCAAGAATCACAGAATCATTACGGATCGGAAGGGACCTCGAAAGATCATCTAGTCCAATCCCCCTGCAACAGCAGGATCACCTAAACCAAGTCGCACAGGAACCCGTCCAGTCGGGTCTTGAACATCTCCAGAGAAGGAGACTCCACAACCACCCTGGGCAGCCTGTTCCAGTGCTCTGTCACCCTCACCGTGAAGAAGTTCCTTCTCAGGTTGATGTGGAACCTCCTATGTTCCAGCTTACAACCATTGCCCCTTGTCCTATCACTACATGACACCGAGAACAGCCCAGTGCCATCCTCCTGACACCCACCCCTCAAATATTTGTAGACATTAAGAAGAGGAAATCGTCCTGTCTTTGAAGGGTCTTTTCACTATGTCTGCAACTACAGATATTGTAAAATGTGTAGGTATTTTTTCTACCTGAACAAAATAAATTAACAAATTATATTTGACAGTGAACTTTTATATCATGTAGACCTTGAAAGCCTAAGTAAGCAAACAGAACTAAACCCTCTCGTACCTTCAGTGGTTGCTCAGTGTAGACATAGCCAGTGGAGAGAGTGACAAGGTAGATTCATGGGGTACATTTCTCCTATATTTGTCTCCTTTGGCAATCAACACCACCAGTAGACACTATACCTAATTGCTCTTACGATTTTTCCAAGAAAAACTCTGAAATATTTTCTTTAATGCCAGACAGCATGTGCACTGCATATAGTAATTCTGCAACTTTTTTCCAGGTAAGCAGTGCAATGAGTAATAGGAGGCCAGAAAACCCTGCTGACTAAGGTGACAGAAGAATAAAATACTGTAATTGCTATGATTTGTCAGGAAAACTGCAAAACATGAAAATAAATGGCCATCCAGCACTGACAGCTCTAGTATAGTGGGGAAAATACAGCGAAATATTAAAAAAACAGTAAGTGCTTTTAAAAGGTTGGAGTCTTCTCCCATTTTAATTGCTGATAAGAAATACTAATTAGGAGAAACATCAGGCTTGCTGAAGACAATGTGTCAATTACTGCAAGAAATGTGAGCAACCTGCAACAATATGAAAAAAACCCAACCTCAAAACTACTAATAGCCCAACATTAAAGACCTAGGATTTATTTTTCTTCAGTGATCAAGAGGACAATTTGAAGGAGCATTTTATATGCAGCATTTGGCCTCTACAAACTTTTATCCACAGAATCACCTTTCCAAAACTGTAACTTTTTTTAAAAAATGTCTGCTCTAAGGTCATAATAATTTAAAACTCCTGATAGACAGGTACTGAGTTAACACCATCTATCTTGAACAGGTGGAAGGAAAGAGGGAACCCAGTGTTGACAACTTGCATGAGATGGGCTGTGAGAAGAAAGCAAGATTCTCCAGTCTGTTCAGGGGTCACTAGAACCTTGCTTTTGTTAGAGGGTTTTGGATTTTTGTGACTTCACCAACAGAACAGACTAACCCATCTGTAGCAGCAGCAGGAAAGTGGTAAAGAACACAGCACGCAATGCCAGCTTATCCACAGATAGTCCCACTCTAAGCAATTCCTTGTCGCAGCTGTGCATGTTACTAACACCTGTACTGGAAATATAAGCCTTATAGGGGCTCATTTCCTACAGTAAGAATCCATCTGCCTCATCTCCTCTCAACACGAAGGCAGGCTACAGGAAAGACATGCACACCAAGAATTACCTGCCATAGAAGCAGCACATGCCTCAAGACTGTGGCAAAAGCATGCTTGGCGTGAACACGCAAGTGTGTTGGAAGTAGCTATCACAAAAGCATTTCATGATGTAAAGAACTGCAAAGATCCACGCAACATTTGACAGACTATATTTACCAAGATTGCACAAGATGATGTGCAAAACCAGCTTTGTGCTCAGCACATTTTTGAAGGTTGCTATTTATCAGGGAGGAAAGTGAGTTTTTACGTCTCAGATTCTTGGGGAGACTTTTTCTTCAGAAGTACTAAAGGTATGTCCTCATTCAGGAGACACATAAATGCAGATACTTAGGATAGTGAGCAGCTTTCTTATATGCTTTTGCACATCTTCCCTTTTGAAAAGACCTAAATTTATTGCTAGCACTTATAGGCTTATCGTATTACGCAAAGGTCTCTCAGAAATTACAGTGATGAATATTCTTATCAGGAAATTAAGTCTGTTAGATGTGTTTAACCAATCATCTGGGACACGTATCTTCATAGGAGTTGAAACTCCACGGTTAAGATTTGCTAAACTCCCAAAATGCATTTAATTTGTGGCTTGTGTCTAAAATAAAGCATAAACACGGAGTGTTTGCATGATAAGTTTTGGATGAAAATCCCTAACATCAGAAACACCAAACTTCTATCGCACATTGAAAGAAGCAGCTACCAGATATAAAGCAGCTTGTGTAGCAGGATCTTCTTTCAAAATGGAAATTACCTAACTTTTATATGAAGACCTTTTCTGGGGCTATGCATGTGCACTCGCTACACACTAACGCAGCAGAGAGGAAAACATACTACCTGCCAAGGCACGAATACCACTTCACACAGCACCTGCTACAAAGAGCTGTTTGAAGCTCTTCTGAGTAAGTGACCAGATGCAATCCCACACAGTTTAGGAAGTGTCATGGGACAACAGAGTGAAGTGCTACTGCAACCGTAGTCTGATTATGTATTTAAAAACTACCTCAGTCAACCAAATTATGAGATAGTTTATCAGTTTTCACAAAGCTACATGTACTTATGAACTCAGAGATGCTACTTGTGAGTAACTGCTGGAAAACTTCTGAAAATAAATTCTCAAATTAAATTAATTTTTGAAAAAGGATCAGCTCACTGTAGACCCTAAAGAGTACCTTTAGGAAGCAAGAGATGTTTTGCCTTTCATGAAGACTAATAACCTTAGGTACATTGAAAATTAACATTGAAATACCATCCATTCCAAAACCACAACTGAGCGTATTCTTCACAAGAGATCAGAAGAGAACTGGTTCCATCTAGTGACTTAACAGAGCTACAGACACACCTTTCCTGTTTTCGTACCTAACCCTGCTTCTGGACCCAAGGGGAAGAAGGATACCAGCACCAAACACTGCACTTCACAACGTTACAACAGCAGTACAGAGAATCTGACGGTACAGGGATGGTGCAAAACTGTGCTAAACAAAAACTCAACTAAAAAAGTCAAATGATTTTATGACAGTCCTTTACTGCCATACAACTATTTTGCTACATAGCAGTAGCAAAACTCTCACTATAGAATGTTATTTGCTCAAATGCCTTTTACGTTTTGTACTCTTCCAGTAAGAGATGAAGGTAACCTGCCTGAGGTAATTGCAGGACTCTGCACACTGGATCCTTGCAGACTTCAGTGAAATCAGTGGTAACAAATAACTGTACAAAGTACAGACGTGCTATTATTTCTATAGTAGAGATAATTCATATTGAAAGAGTGACTTAGCCTCTAACAGCTCAGGGAATTGAATCTAGTTCTCCCAGCGACCAATGCTCTGTCTAACCTATGAAACTATTTGTTAGCTGCTGTGCCAAAATGAATGCTTCAAACACTGCACCCACATTTCTCTCCTTCTTCTGGATTACCAACCCTGTAAAATCTGTGAAAACAAACAACAGTGAACAACTCTGAGTATGGAAAGAACATTCTGACAACCTGCCATGCAACACTGTTTTCATTTGAGCCTCTTGCACCCAATAGGTGTTTTTGGAAACACATAAAATAAATAACAGGACCTACCTGAGATTTGCGTTGTCATGGAAACGAGCAATGAAAAATTCAAAGCTACCATGGAAATATTAACGGAGTAATTGGTGCCTGGCCGCAAATCAAAACATACTTCTGGAGCCCGGTTGTGTGTGGTAAGGCTGAAGGTCATTTCATGGAAGAACTCCTTCTGATACCAACGTTGCCCTTGCACGTGAAACTGTAAACAAATAATCATGGCACAGAAATGGCAATGTTTTAATACATCGCTTGGGTCCAGTCATGTCATGCTCCAAACTAAAACACATCACTTCACACAGAGTGCCAAAAGTATTTGTACTGACAGTTATTCAAACTCAAACGCTTCTGAAATCTGACAGGAAATTCGGTCCCTCTAGATCATCTCTGACACTGACCTAGCCCTCTCACTTCTCATCTTCCCAGTCTATCCTTTTTTTTTATTAGTACTGTAATCTCCCCCAAGACTTGATTTCCTGCTAACATATAAACTTCCAGTAGTAGTGTACGTTCATTTAGTATACCTTCATGCTTCGAAGTGTTGAGTCCCCTCAAGTAAGCTCACGTAAATCCCTCTCTGTTTCACCCAGAGGATCAACAAAAACCAACCTATTTTGACTGCAGGCCAGTGCCAGGATCTGCCTAAAGAGAGCTATACTCCCAGGCAAATGTATAGACCCATTATTTGGGGAGGTTTTTTTAATCACTTTTTTTTGGTGTTGTGTCTCAGTTTTGATTTTATGTGTGCTTGTTTTATTCTTGATGTCCCAAATGATCACAAAGTTATTTAAATAAGGTTGCTCCAATCATTCATTCCTCTGTTAATGGCAACAAAAATGCTTGCTGTATTGTAACCATGTGCTAATTTTCCATTAAACAAATCCTGTGTGTTTAGAAAACCTCTGAGAGCCAATGAGAATCCTGGCAGAGACAGCTCACATAGAAAGAAGACTGAAGGCGTATCACCAGACTCCATGGAAACGAGACAAGTTTGAATGAAGCATGAACAGAACAAAGATGAAAGCACAGATAGTGAAGGAAAAACACAGTGGAACAGGGGGCAAAATAAGCAATAATCAACCAGAGCATGAAGTTTTCTTTCTGTTTTGGAAGTTTGCTCTGTAAGCTTACTCCTTATGTTTTAATGAAAGATGTTATTATTATGAACAACAGAGACAGCAGTGGGTGATTGAAAAATCATAGTTTCTTTCATACAGCTGATTGAGATAAATTGTTTTCTAGATTCAAAACACAGATTGTTACTTACTGAGTATCTGTCTTCTATATCAGTTCCTCTGATATTTCTCTGCCATTTCAAGCAGGTATCATTAAAAATTAATACATTATTGAAAGCTTCCTTTACTGTGGAGACAATAAAAAAACGGACAATTCATTAGAAAAACCTTCAATTCCTTCAAATTAACTGAATATGAGTAGCTGAAAATTAAAAAATTAAAAATTAAAAATAAAAGGGTTTATTATAATTCCTTCCTGAGAAAGAGAAAGATTCTTCTTTCTTTCTGAATGAACAAAACCAGTAAATAAAGCATTAATATTTTGCGGAGAAAATGGCTTTTGGAAAAACTCAAGCATGCTATTCAGCAAATGAATTTATTTGTCCAGACTTAGGGAGCTTATTATGACACAAAGGTTTATGGGCTCACACCTTCTGATGGAAATAAAATTACCATAGAACAATTTGTCACAATTGATGCATTTTACGGGGAAGCATGTGCGAAAAACAATTTTTGTGGATTCCAAAGGAAATAATTTTTCCAGGTCTGTCTCATCAGAATTAGTATGTCAGAAGGCAAACCAAAAAGTGTCCGTACCAAACTACTGCAGAGGCCCACTGTTAGGACATCTCTACAATTACTGGAAAACTGCCAGAACACTGCGCATCGCTGGTACACACAGGAACATTATCTATAGCACACATCACTCAGATTAGCATCACAAAGCTCAGGAACAGGAAATTCTCCCACAGGCAGGGAATCGACTTTCAAGACAAGGAATGGAAACCAATGAGCACTGCATCATGGACTGATATTCTGTTATGTAGCCAGAAGCGCCACTGCATCAATCCTGTCCCAGCCAGAACCCAAATGCTGAAGAAGCAAGTTTGCCAAATTTTTCTGAAAGGCACTTACTGCCACTGCTCTGTTTGCTCACAGACCCAATGGCCACAATTAGCAGGAACAAGTAAGTCTTGCAGGAAAAAAAGGATGGCTACATACATCTAGTCAGCATGAAGAATGATAGAGTCTAGGAGACAGCCTGTCATCCTGTCTGCTAGACTTAAAACAATGAACTTTGCAGCATTGTAAATTCTTTCGTAAGTACAGAGAATACAAAATACAACCTACCCTTTGTCTGAATGGCTACTGTAACCGAGACAGCAATGTTTGTCGAAGATATGGTAGTAATATTCACCACGTAGTTACTCCCCGATTTGAGATCTAAACACACCTTTGGATTATCCACACTTGTAGTGAAGTTAAATACTGCATCTTCTGAGAACGTCTTCTCATCCCACCTCTGGCCCAGCATGTGAAACTATTGAAGGATTAACAAAAAAACAATGGTGCAATTGATTGTGGCTCCCCAAAATTCAGGATACTAGTTCAAATAAGCTTGGAGAAGCTGGCATTCCATATGTTTAAAGTACCAGTTCAATTCAAGAAAAAAAAACCCACATGTGGCTGCTTTGGTGCAAAAAAAAAAGTTTAATAAAATAGATCTTTAATTTCTTACGTTAGAATTATTAATATTCTTTCATGTTTTTACAACAAATAGCAAGAATCTATAATGTGAACTTTATGAACAACTCCAACACAAACAGTAAGGTGGAACTAAGTATTCTTTCTTGTTTACAGCACACAGACAGAAAATATACCCACCTGCAACTTCCATTTTCTAGTTCTTTCCCCATTGCCCTACAGAAGCAGTAATAAGACTGAATACCAAATAACAGTAAGAGACAGGGTTCCTTAAGTTTATGCCAGTGCAGTGAAAAAGAAACCTGCTTTTTTAATGGGATAACAGGACAGACATATGCAGTTGAGCAGTCTCAGTCCTGACTACATTCTGAACTTTAATGCATGCACTCCGTGCCAACACCATCCTCAGTTTTGCCTATGACTACTCTTGTCAGATACCACTGGGATTGAACTGCTGGGATAGCTGTGGACTTGTTTGTTCCCCATCCAGTACCTGCAAACAATACTGTCTGACTACATTACGCTCGAAGGGTTTGCATTACAGACAGGAACAGAGCCCAAATTTGCAATGTTTTCTTTGGCACTGTGATCCTGAACTCTCCAGTGGAATTTCAATAGAACTTACGCTGAAATGCTTCTTAGGGGTCCATGAAGATGTTTAGGTGACTTTCTGGAAAGGGATTCCCACAGCTTTATAGTTTGACCATATCAAAAAACCCCACAAAACAAATCTCCATGACTGACTCACCAGAATTAAACAGGATGGAACCAGGACAGAATTACTCTCAAATACTGCTCTACTTACTGTGTACGTTTCCTGCACTCCCAATCTTCCAGCTCTCCTTTGCCACTTCACGCACGTTTCATTGAATATGGACAAGTTGCTGAATAACTCTTCCTCTGCAAGCAAAATCATGAACACAGAATGAAACCAGTTATTATTTCTCTTGCAAATTTTTATATGTTTGCAGCAATTGTTTATTTATTTTTATCTGTTTGTTGTGGAGGTTCTTCAAACAAACCACAAATGTAGGCAGAAGCCAGGTAGTTTTCCCTTTACTGTGTCAGCTCCCAAAATTAAAATACCAGGCTACCTTTCTGAGAAGCCTGCTATTTCTCCCTCACTCTAGCTGATCAGGCACTCTTTACCAAATGTAGAGTAAGGCCTTGGTTTAACATAAATCCCGGTAGTATGAATACAATATACAGTAACGGCGCCAGGTATATCTGAAAAAACTATTCTTGCTCCTGGAGGGAGTCATGCTGCCTGACAGATTAGTTCTCCAGTGAAATCTTAACAGTGCCTGTGACTTCCAAAGCTTTAAGGGGATGCTACAGTGGCATACAGCTCGTCAACAAAGCTGATTTTGAGCAACCACAAGTCATAACTGAGATGGGAGAAGTGAAGATCTTTAACTTCTCTGCATTTCACTACTAAAAGTTTCAACCTGTGTTTAACCAAAGCCACAGGATGCCACTGCTGCTCCACTGACCTCCAGGCAAGACTCACACATTAACAACATAACCCAACAGACAATGCAACAGGCAACATACATAAAGAGCATTCCATAGCAATCACTCCATAAGAAACGAAGAAGTGATTATTTGCCAAAGGGAACATGCTCAGCGGAAATTCTTAACTTCCTTACTTCTAATGAGGTTTTTCAGGCAGTAGGAAAAGACAAATGGTTTTTTGACTTTGATCATAAGTTATTTTGGGATGGTACATTGTTTTCCCTCATTTTAAATTATATTACTGATTAATTCCACACACTGTTAAGACCACATACATCTGAAAGGCATTATTACTCAAACAGACATTTAATTTCATTTCAAAGTAATTTGTTACCTCTAGTAAGTGGAAAAAACGTCCAAGTTAAGAAGCAGAAGACCTTTGTCCTGATTTCCTATTAACAATTTTTTTTTTTAAAGGAATCTGGACTAGTTCTTTTTGATCATTACCAACTTTTCGGGCCCTCTGATCCAACAGTTACAGATGGGAGTCTACATTTTTGCCCCTGTCAAAGCTCCTGCTGAAAACCAGAGGTAATCCTCTGAGTGCAGTCTGCAGGTTCAGACCCTTCAAAGCTCTAGACAGATCTCTAAGCATTGTAAAGACTAACACACCAGATTAACTTAGCCACTCTACACAACGTCTGCTTTAAAATTAATGCAGAATACACAGGTGTGCAAGTTACCTATAAAATTTACGGCTTCTAACAACATGTTCTATTCTTAATAAGGCACCATAAGAAGTGAGAAAACTGCTTTTCTGCATGCTCATCTTATTCGTCGTATGTTTTATACGCACATCGCTGAAGGCATCAAGTGAGACAGGAGCAGCATCAAGCGGCAACTTTTTGTGTAAAGGCTTGGTCTGTGAAGCGGTAGCAGTCAAAGAAACTGAGTACTTTTGAAAAACATGAGGATGCTACAGGGAACATCATCATCTGCAAAAGGCATTCCTGCTCCTTAAGAACAACAGATGGACAGTCATAGAGCTACCCTGTGACACCTCTTTCTAAGGACATTGAATAACTCTGAGGAGCACGAACTTCTTTACTGTGAGGGTCACGGAGCACTGGAACAGACTCCCCAGGGAGGTCGTGGAGTCTACTTCTCTGGGGACTTTCAAGGCCGCCTGGATGCGTTCCTCTGTGATCTGTGTTAGATAGTTTTGTCCTGCTCCGGCAAGGGGGTTGGACTCGATGATCTCTTGGGTCCCTTCCAACCCCTAACATCCTATGATCCTATGATCTGCCTTTCTTTTTTTGTTATTATTAAAATATCAGCACATCTTGTTTCCACACTGTTACAGCACCTTCACTACAACTCTCCTTTCTCAGGACTCATTCTTTTATAAGAAAAAACTTCTGGACTAAATTCCAGACAACTATATCTAGGCTGGGAAAGCAACCACAAACAAGTTTATTTTGGGCATTGTATGACAAGAAAAAAAAGGTTAAAAGTTCTTTTGAATTCCACAGCCTCAACCTTCATTGCAGTGCTAGGCCCAAAGCCAAACACCTGTTCACCTGGGGACACCCTTCTGGATTTTAAAGTTGAAGGTTCTCAGCAAAGTAATGAAACTCAGTTGCTTTAGTCCCTTTTCTGTCTGAAATAAAAAGCAATGCAGGTGCAGAAAGATCTGTGGCATTCACTAGAAACAGTTGCATTAACTTTCTTTTCTGTGACCTTTCCATCATAAAGTCCTACCATTTTCTTTACATTGTGTCTTGCTTCATCTTTCCTGCTGTTCCTACCTTCAGAAATGAGAAACCATTTGAACAGCACACCTTGCACATATTTAGAGCAGTAGCCCAGAATCAGAATATTAAAGAAGATTCTAGCAATAGAGAACAGTTGCAACACAGACATTGCACATTTGATTGCAAGGAGTAGAAGATTTGACCCCACTTTCTGGACTAAAACAGACAATTATTAATCATCCAGAGATAATAAAGTCAGGTAGTTCCAATGTAAAAACTGACCTATGACTGCAATTATCCTGAGGTCACATTAATTAACAGTATGATCTCAGAGTAAAAATACACTAGAAATTTTGTTAGGCAAAACACCCTAAAATGCAGGGTTTTGCTTCTTCGTATCAAACTTGTTAGGATACAGTATTCTAAATCACAGTAACAAAAGGGATTTATGACTCATGTCCAAGAACAAAAAACATGTTTAAGCAACCATACTTTGCAACTGGAGATGGTCTGAATGTGGGAGTTTTAAGGGGATGCTAACTCAGTTATTTAATTTCTGAGTAGTGGCTTCAACCACAGAGTACATAGTAAGTTAGAAAAATGGCAGCAATTTAGGTGGCGTTTTCATTTCATGTCAATCCCAGTGCCTAAAATGCATTTGAATTTTGTCCATAAAGTGTTAGTTTTTAACAATTTATTTCAACTTCATTAGAAATATGGATTTAAAACTTCTGTTCAACAGCTTTTGTTTTGCACCTAAACCTTGCATGCCAGAACTCTATAAACTGAAAGCCCCTAGAACGATATCTCTAACTAATGACTAATATTCATTATAGCATCTGAAAGAGTATCTACACAATAAGCATATAAAAGTAGATTTAGTTTACCTGTGCACACCAAATCAATCCCATCCCATTGTCCTTTGGCATTGCAGACCGCAGTCCTATTTCCACTCGCAATAAAGTAGCCACGAGCACAACTGTAAGTAACTTCACTTCCATATGTGGTCCCACTGACAGATGCTGGATGTGCATTTAAAACAGAAGGTGGAACCCCACAATCCACACCTAGGGAAAGGAAGAAACAGGAAGACAAACTTGTTAAATCAAGCAGCAGAAATACAGGCAGCTGCAATTCCATGAATATTTCTTTCAGCATTATCAACTAATGCTCATCTCCTGTGGTAGTCCAGTGCTCCCACACGTCCCCTGAAACATCTCCACCATGTTTGAGAATGCTATAGCTACTTCAGAGCTTCTTCCAAATAAAATCACTTCCCTCTGCCTTTCTCTCAGCACGGCATGTTAAACCTGTGACTCCTTCCTTAGCCTAGCGGCTAGTATACAGAAAATGTCCCAATCTTTTAAGACTCTCCTGCTTTTATAAACTTGTTGACGAATGGAAAGCTAGTTCTCTACCATTTACAGTGAGCGACAGTAAGAGGGAGGCAGATTAGCAGATACTGCCTTTAGGAAGTAAATTTTTGAAAGCACACAAGGACCAGAGAAATGCAAAGACATAGACAGCGTTGCATCACACATTGCACATGGGACTGCTCTGTTAAAGCAAGAGCCTGTACCGTGCTCAAACTGCGTTGTAGCAGTTGCTCTATTCACAAACATGCCAAGCTGTCATTAAAAATGCACAAAACAAACAAGTCAAGCAGCACCAGAAAAGCAATTTGACATGATACTGGTTTTCTAAGCAACCATCTAAAAGGCCTTCATGTTAGCCACAATACTCAAGAATGGAGGGAGGGGTCTTCTTCACTCAGCATATCCTGATGTTAGGTCATACATCTCACCAAGTTTGACTTCTATTTAATGACCAGTTTCATCACGACTACCTGAAATAGATTCCTAGATTACCACAGGAATGAAGACAAAACACAAACACTGATTTTTTTGAAAAAGATGACATTATATCTGGCCAGAAGAAATTCTGGAATTAGTGACAGACTTATGGAAAATTCTCAGATGTTAAAAATTATTTAAAGCTGTCTCTACTAATAATAAAAATAAACTCACACTTGTTTGCTTTACAAAAAGAGAAGTTCTAACTGAAATTCAGAAAAAGGACTTGCAGCACAAAAGGGAAATAAGGTTGTTGTTTCATCATGGGCTGTTTTGTGGTGTTTGATGTATTTTATTTTAGTCAACCATGAGAGATGTGCTCAGAAACTCAGACCTATAGTTTGATTGTAGAAATTTTTACAAAATCACAGGAAAAGTAATCAACAAAAAATGTTGACAGTAATTTTAAAAAAGTACTCACACGGAGTGTATTCCACAAGCTTTCTTTAAGGATCTCTTAAGACTTTGGATGTTTCCTTTTGTTTTCAAATTCAGTGTGCTTTAATTTGTTTTAAATATTATTTCAATTGTTCTATTTTCTGATGCCAGTAATTTAATATTATTTTCTCTTTTTCCTTCTTGTGATTTTCCTAGTGATATTTAATATTCCACTTTTCCCAGCCATACTGGTTTAGTATCCTTATTAACTTCCCATATATATATATATATATACACACACACACACACACACTCATACAACAATTACATTTCCATTGACTCTTGAAAGAGAAAAAGAAACGAGGAAAGGAATTAGAAACTAAGGGTTTTTTTATTTTGAGAGATGGAAATCTCCTTGTTAAGTGGTAATTTTCAGGATGACGACTCTCTCTCTTGTAATTGTTACACACAGCATGGCTCCTATTAGCTACCTGAAGTGGTGTCATTTAACTAATCTACAGAATTTCTAACTGCTCAGAGGAACACAAAATTCTGCACAGGTAAGCAGCAATATTTCAACAGAATGGGTGACAAGAATACCCAAGCAGAGAGAACATTTAAAGATGCTCACAAGAAACTTTACACTTCCAGGATGTGAAAGCATTTGCTCATGAGCAAATGCTCTTATAATCACAAAGGCTGTCCCGAAGTTGAGGGGTGGTATGATGCCTCTCCTTTGCATCTATTGTTAGCTTTAGATAAAAACTTCACAAGACGGCAGAAGAACGGTTCTTTTCATGAGACATCTCTGATGCCTCCCAAACCAGTGGCCTTTCCCATGAAAGGCTACAGAAATCTACTTGTTTTCTAGGCATTGGTTCACAGTTACAAGGTCATATTGCAGTGTCTACAAAAATGCCAGGACTGGCACTGAAAACATCATCACATGAACAAGGTGGCACAATTTGATAACTTGTACTCTATGCCCTTTTTTTGCAAATATTGAAAAATCATCCTTTAGATTGAAGAAACAGTCTCTGGTATCTCACACACACATTTCCCCGTGTGTGAACCCCCTTACTGAAGGATTTAAAATAGGTTTAAGATGTTTCATGTTTACAGCTTAAAGTGGGAGGTTCCCAAGACTCATTTGCAGAGCAATATGAGAACTTTCCCTCATTGCCGTAAAAAACTGTTTTACATTGATACCGAACTGCACTTCCTGGTAGCAAGCTGTAGCTACCCACAACGTAGCCATGCTTCACTTCAGGAGAACCACATCCAGCACAAAGAGAGCACGTTAAAACACATCAAAGCACAAAATTCACAACACAGGACCACTTTAAAATTAGTGAAACCCAACTATAACATTGCAAAATACATCAAATATTATGCATCGGGGGCGGGGGTCATCAAAGGGAGAAAAGATTAGTTTTGAAAAGTTGTACTGGCCACACTTGACAGAAAACAGTCATCCAGGTACTGAGCTACACATTCACATTATGTATCTCGAGCCATTCACCACACCAAAGAGGAGGCAGTGCACTGGGATGGTGCCTTGCCTGTATCAGTCTCATTACAGCAATGGCTGAATGATCTTGAAAAACCAGAGGACAATCTCAGGCAGAGCACAGGAAATATGCTGCCAGTAAGCTGAAATAAAATGGTTTGCCTCTCAATTCCTTAATCTCACTAAACCAGCCTGAGCATAAAAGCTTGGCTGCTTGATAGGACTCCAACTCTGCAAGTGAAAGTCAGTACAGACACAGTGCTTCTACCACAGCATGTGGAAGTGCAAGTCAGTGAGATAAGCAGCAATACCAGCAATTCTGAAAAATGGACGAACTACAGGCAGTCAGCTTTACTGATAGTTCCTGCAATACCTCAGAAATGACAGAAACAACAACTGGATATAATTGAGGCAAGTCCTTCCAGCTGGGATGCCTGGGTTCATGACATACACTGTGACAGCCACAGTTTACAAGGCTTTTTTTACATCTATGCAAACCTGCATCAGAGAGGAAAGGAAGAACAGCTTTAAACTGATTTTTTTGTTGTTGTGGCAGGGTAAACAAACTAAAGCACTATTTTAGTATTTTCTCTCCTAAGCTTGCTTCATTCATCTGACCTCTTTCATCAGGTATTTATCTTGTCTTCCTTTTCCCTTTCTGCAGTGTAACCACCAAGCAGGCAGATTGTATAACTCTTCTTATTCAGAAACTAACTAATCACCTTCATGGTATTATTAAACTTGTCTGACCCTGCACACTCGAACCATGCTGTAAGCCTGCAGAAATAATGTTCAGTGTCAGGTCTACCATCTAGATATCACTACAACAAACTGAACCCAAGAAAGAAAAAAATCATACAAAATCACAAAAGAAGTCCACAAAGAGAGCTTCTGCCCTGCAGCCATAAAAGCACAATCAGAGCAGGTACTATTGTATCATTCAAGAACTGAATTCATTGGCTAGAAAAACAGCATCCAAAGATTCTCACCTTTGCATGAAACTATGTTCCCATCCGGATGGAAAGAAATCTCTCCATTTTCTAACTTATAACCATCATTGCAGTAACACTCATAACTTCCTTCAGTATTCACGCACTTTGCGTTGCGACCACACAGCTCAGACTCCTCACATTCATCTATATCTAAAAATATAAGAGAATCACAGAATCATAGAATGTTAGGAGTTGGAAGGGATCAAGTCCAACCCCCATGCCAGAGTAGGGCCAAAACTAGGGCAGATCACTCAGAAATGTATCCGGACTGATCTTAAAAGCATCCAGAGAAGAAGACTGCACGACCTTTCTGGGAAGCCTGTTCCAGTGGTCTGTAATCCTTACAGTAAATAAATTCTTCCTCATGTTGAGGTGGAACATCCTGTGCTGAAGCTTGAATCCATTGCCCCTCATCCTATCACAAGGCACAAATGAAAAGAGGTTGCCTCTGCCTTCTTGACACACAGCCCTCATGCAGTTATAGACATTAATTAGACCCCCTCTGGATCTAGATCTTCTGGAAAGATTTTTGGTTGTGACTGACTGTGAAGTAATGATTTCTAACATAGCAAAGAACGCAAAACGGAAAGAATTCATAGCTCCTAGAACCTAGATGTCAAATAAGAGTTTGCATCCACAGCATAAAGTGCTCTGACAAGGCTTTTTAAAATGTAAGCTCTAAAGTGACAGGAAGAAAAGGTTTGTGCAGTAGAAAATTAAGTTCTGGATTCTTGGTCCTCAAGATTCTTTGTGATGTCTACCTGTACAGTTTGTGCCATCGTTGGGAATAAATGTCTTGTTGTTGTTGGAGGCTCGGTATCCATCAAGGCAAACACAGTAAAAACTTCCATGTGTGTTGTGGCACAGTGTATGATTTCCACAGATCTTGCTGTCTCCAATCTGGCATTCGTCTTTATCTGTCAGCACATTTAAAACGTAACATAGAGAGATTAAGTGGAGCATCCTCCCCTTCTCACTCTTGTGTGACCAGACTTCCCCTTACTGTTTCTAAGTTATTTGGAGTGCAAATAGTGCTAGTAAGGCTGAAATATTTAGACCAAAAGAGACTGTTGTCCCCGGATGAAACCATGAACAAAGTTTCAGGAAATAGCTGTTGAAACCAGAGGGCCCTGCTCTTTGCTTCTGATCTTCCTTATGGCATGCACTGGCTGCTGGACTTGATGGAGCTTGTGCTAATCTTACCCAACTCACTCAACTGTCAGAGAATTAATACGACAAAATGTACAGTTTGTCTTCTTCCACAATAAAAAGCAAGCCAAACTCTGCACACAGCCCAGACACAGACAATGCTCTGTGCAGCCGGGGAAGAAATGGAGTGGAAGGTGAAGACCTTCTTCTTTTAGCCGTGGTAAACAATTACATAGACACAGCGTTTGACAATATCTTTTGATAACTCTATAAATTTGTCATATATGTGATGGCACTGACACTATCAGCTACAGTAATAAAACATTTAAACTTTCCATGTGTTTCATGTAATAGACATTTGTGCCTAACGAATCTGTGCAGATGCACACTGATGTTAGGAACAGACCTTTAATCTAAGAAATTAATTGTTTATTATGTATTACCCAGTAATAAGAGATAATTGGAAAATCAGCAAAAATAGTCTAATTCTAATTGTCAGGTTTACTGTCTTAGTTGTCAATTCAATAACACATTGGTAGAAAAGAATAATAAAGTGAAGCCCACCATGTTTAATTTTACTTTTTTCTGAAGCCAGGATAAAAAACATTAATTATTCCAATACATTGTATTTTAAAACTAAATGTTTGATTAAAAACCTTGCATTTTCTAATACAGAATGATTTTTAAATCCTTCCCTACAGAGTAAAAGATGAATAAGAACAGGTAATCTACTAAGTATGACACAGCATTTACATAAAAGACTTCTCATGGCTACATGTTGGGGAGGGGGAAAGAAGAAAGAAAAAAGAAAACCAACCCACACATATTCTACATTTGGGAAATTCTGACATGGAATGACAGAGCCTTTATGACATTCTGAAGAATTCAGTAGTATTACTTGAGAGTTAAGACTTTAAGAATGCACATGTTTTCTTACTATTCCACAAGCAAGCAGCCTACCTTGACAATGAGTTCTTCCATTGCCTACAAATCCATAGTTACAGATGCAGACACTTTTTCCTTCAGTTTGATGACACGTAGCGTGAACGTGGCAAGTTGCACAGATATCTGCAACTGATCTGTTCACAATTACTTTAAGAACAAAAAGACATGATTATTCTATTTTTTGTTAGGTTGGTTGTGGGTTTTTTGTTTCTATTTTTGGTTTTTTCCTTAAGAAGGACCTTAAAGGTGTTCTGGTATGGGTAACTGGCACAGAATGTCAAGTGGAGATACAATCCAGATTAAAACACATAGAATAAAATCCTATCTCCTGCCACCTTATTTTCAAACCTGTACGAAAACTACAGCCACTGTATTCAGAAACCAAAGCTAAAAACACAAACAGGAATACTTAAACAAAATAGGAACAGTGTACAGTTTTCTCCACCCATTCCCTGACAGCAAGCAAAACAGGCTTTTTTAGCAGTGATAAGGCTTATAAGGCAAATACTATATTAACAGCTCTATTTGGTTTAATTAATCTTTTTTTCCATATTCATTTCATTTCCTTTAATAGGGTGAGTGATGAAACAGAAGTCACAATGATTTTGTTTTTATTATTTATGTAGAGACATTGAGCTACTTATCAATCTATACATATCATCAACGTGGACCACGAGCCAGAAATGTGCCCTTGTGGCCAAGAAGGCTAACATTATCTTGAGGTGGATTAGAGGACGGTTGGTTAGCAGATGTGGTGAGACCACATTTGGAATATTGTGTCCAGTTCTGGGCCACTCAGTTCAAGAGGGACACAGAACTGCTGGAGAGAGTCTGGTGCAGAGCCACAAAGATGAACAAGAGAGTGGATCATCTCCCTGATGAGGAAGCAGTCTCTTTAGCTTGGAGAAAAGGAGACTGTGGGATGACTTCATTAATGTTTACAAATATGTGAAGAGTGGGAGCCAGGAGGATGGAGCCAGTCTCTTCTCAGTGTCATCTAATGACAGGATAAGGGGCAGTGAGTGTGAGCTGGAACATAGGAGGTTCCACATCAATATGGGAAGAAACTTCTTCCCAGCAAGGGTGACAGTGCACTGGAATGGGCTGCGCAGTGGGGCTGTGGAGTCTCCTTCTCTGAAGACATTTAAAACCTGCCTGGACATGTTCCTATGCAACTTGGTCTAGGTGATCCTGCTGTGGCAGGGGGATTGGACTGATGATCTTTTGAGGTCCCTTCCAATCCCTAATGTTCTGTGATTCTGTGTACACAGAATAAATGCTATTCAGACATATGGTGCTGAGAATACTGTCAGGAGGAAAACTACTTTACTAAAGTAATTTTAGAAATTACTTTATATTAGAAGTAGTTGCATGTGACACACAATCTAATTTACTGTAATTTGACAATGCTACAAATATACCAGAAACAAAAATAGAACATGAGATTGTTCCATTATTTACTTTCATACTTCTAGCACATTATGCAAATATCTGTTCACTAATCTTCATAGGCGCACTGGCTTTCCAAATTATAAACTTCAGAACGGATAGCTTGCATGTAGTAGACAGAAGATGCATATGCTTATGCCTTTTTCACATTTTTAAAGAAACAAATGCTGCATGCACAAGCTGATGTCTCATAACCCTGGACGCAGCAGTTTAGAATTTTTTACGCTTCTAAGACTGCTGAGCCTGACAAGGATGGCATGGTTCTCACACTATACAAATCCTACTGTGTGTATAACAGCTCTGACATAATGTCTAAGTACATAACCATAGGTAGGAGAAAGGAACTGAATCAGAATCACAGAACATTAGGGATCGGAAGGGACCTCGATAGACCGTCTAAATCCCCTGCCACAGCAGGATCACCTAGATCAAGTTGCACAGAAACATGTCCAGGCAGGTTTTAAACGTCTCCAGAAACTCCACAACTCCCCTGGGCAGCCCCATCCAGTGCTCTGTCACTGTCACTGTGAAGAAGTTCCTTCTTGCATTTATATGGAACTTCCTCTGGTACAGCTTACACTCATTGCCCCTTGTCCTATCATTGGATGCCACTGAGAAGAGCCTGGCTCCATCCTCCTGACAGCCGCCCTTTCCACATTTATAAACATTAATAAAGTCACCCCTCACTCTTCTTTTTTTCCAAGCTAAAGAGACCCAGCTCCTTCAGCCTTTCCTCATCAGGAAGATGTTCCATTCCCTTCATCATCTTTGTGTCTCTGCACTGGACTCTCTCTAGCAATTCTGCGTCCTTCTTGAGCTGGGGGGTCCCATACAACCTCCTGGCAGGACAAACTGCAACATATTTTGTGTGTCTGAAAACCCCTCACTGCGTTCAACGAGTGACTTCCTGCATAACATCACAAACAACACCAAGAGATTTTTACACGCCAGGAAATATTACCAGTATCTGCACATCTGTATATTAAAGAGAGTGTCTTTGGGAGCACTGAACACTCTAGCCAGCTTTTCTTACACTGCAAATTTGTTAGTGTGATAGAACTGCCCTTTCACAAACAGTGTAGAGTGCAAAGGTCATAAAACTGTTTAGGTTGGAAAAGACCTCCAAGATCATTGAGTCTAGCCATTAATCCAGCTGTACAAAGCCCACTGCTAAACCACAACTCCATATCTACAAGAGTTCTAAACACATCCAGGGATGGTGATTGAACTACCTCCCTGGGCAGCCTCTTCCAATGTCTGATGACTCTTTCAATAAAGAAGAGTTTTCCTATCATCTAACCTAAACTTGCCCCTTTCCTCTCATCCTATCATTCCTGAATGCCTTAAGACTCATGGGAAGCATCGCTGACTCCTGCTCCCGACTCACATCCATAAGAACAGAAAGCAAAGACTGCCAGGGTGCAACTAACTAATGTATGTCAGAAAATTAAGCAGCTACAGTATGAGTTTTCTCATGAGACCTCCATCTTCGGATAAGACACGTGAGTGTTCTCAGATTGCTGCTTCGGGAGATAACGCGGTTTCCCCTCCTGTACATTAGAAACTTCAGGACATGTTTCTCCGTAGTAACACACGATCTCTCACTCGGGCGCTCCAGCCGCCTCCCGGTTTCAGTCCCACCCCGGTGCTCCCAGGGGGTTCCAGTGCCGCCCCGGCCACCCGACATGCCCCCGACTCCCGCTGGGGGCAGCGTCCATACGCGGCCGTGGTCTTCCCGATCCTCGCGAGCCGTCACGGCGCCGAGTCCCCGCACTCACCGTGCCGCCGTCCCGCACACAGTACTGGCAGCAGCAGCAGCAGGAGGGGCCGCAAGGCCCGGCTGCCTCCCGCCCTCATGTCCCCGCTGCTGCCTGCGAGTCCCCGGGGGCTGCGCGGCGCCGATGCCTCCGCATGCTCCGGCAGCCCCAGGGCTGAGCGAAGGGCCGTGGTGCCTGGCGGGCCTTAACCGCGCTCCGCTCTTCGTCCGCAGCACTCGCCCTGCGCTTCCCTCTTGTTTTGCTCCGCTTTCCCCCAGCACAGCCCCTTTCCTTCCCCAGGACGCGCCTCTGCCCCGGCCGGGCGGGTGGCGGAGCTGATAAGGGTGGCTGTGGCTGTGTGCGGTGGCCGGCCCTCATCCTGGGGTGGGGGTGCGGGAAGTAGAGGGTAGGGGTGTTTGTGATCGCTGGGAAAAGCGACGGGAAAGTTACACCTATTCGTATCGGGCAGCTGTGCTTCCCCCCTGCTTGCCACCGCTGGTCTTCCTGCTCCAGCAGCTAACGGAACCGAGCAGCGCTTCTCGGGTGATATTGCTGAGACCAAGTGGCGCCTCCTAGCCGATGTCCTTGCGAGTGCGCAGCACCTCCAGGCCGATGTCGTTGAGTAAGGCTGGCCCCCAGTAGGTCCTGGGGCCCACTGGGTCTGTGCTACAGTTCCACGTCACTCCTACACACAAGAGTGAGCTGCTTTACAGCTCTGCTAGACCCATCTGCAAGTTTGCCTGAAGTTGGCATATCACTTCTACAAATTCAGATTGTATACAGTCACACTGTACTTAGCACTTGAAGCTAAGTTAATAACTTCTGAACTGTAGGCCTAAATTCTGCCTTGAGTGCTGCCTGAAGAATTTTCTGATGTAAGAGAATGGCAATTCTCCCTCGTGCTCATGGACCTCATTCAGATATGTGAGCCTGAATTTAAAAAAGCTACATAAACTTGTTTTTAGCTACAAAAGCAGGGTCATATTCTGATCAGCCAGAAGAAAAAACATGGAATGAAATACAAGTTATCATAATGGCACTAGAGGAGTGCCAAGGAAATGAATTATTTGGAAATTACTTATTTCCCTCTCCCTTAGCAACCCACCAACTTGCAGGCCCACTGATCGCTGAAGTTTCTACTCTAATAGGAAATAGACTGACCAACTGTTTACAAATAACTCACACAGCAAACAGGAAAGTATTTTTGTCAGCAACCCTAAAGAAATACATAACTATTAAAGCTGCAAATTAAGTCTTAAAAGAACAAATTTGACACACATAATATAAACATTCCTTAAAGAAAGTAACAAGTGCATCACTTGAAGAAATTATAGAACCTAGACTGGAACAAACCTGGTTTTGTTCCGTCTAGTATGTTTTAAACAGCTGAGTAGTTGGTATTTAAGACTGAATAATTAAACTACAATGCAGTTTTTATATATATATGTATGTGTGTTATTTGCATGCTTCAATTTATAGCACAGTCATAAAAGATAAGGGTCAAGTAATTTTCTGCTCTATGACAGGATCAGCTCGACGTAAAAGATGCTGCACACTTATCTAACCTGCTGTTCACAGCGACAGTATACACAGTATTCCCAAGCAGTCTGTTTCAGAACTTTAATTGCTTTGTAACCTGAAAATGTCATCTAAGGTTCAACTTCACTTCTAGTGAAATTGTTTAATCTTTTTTCGACAGAGTGCCAATGGTCTTTATGATCTAGACTGGAGTTGAATCAGCTGCTGAAATGAGCCACAGATTGTTGCTGCTCTGGGGTCACCTGCTCAAGTCCTGGGCTAATTTACTTAGATAGTCTGTTACATTCCGGAGGGTAAAACAGATCTCTGTCCAACATCATGATTCTTACATCTTGGGCAAATTTACATTATTTCGTACAAAAATCTATCTAATGAAAATACGGAATGTTAGCCACACAGATTTTTCTGGTCACAATTGGATAAGGTTTGTAATATTTTCATTGTCAAACTTGGAGGACCCGGACTGTAATTAACTTGTTTCCTTTGTCCTCAACAGCTCTAAATCTCAATCCCTAGAAGGCATCTGTGCTAGTACTTGCTTACATTCCTCTTCTTTGTGATAAGAGAACAGTTGTGATGGTCAAAATAATTGAATTAATCCAGAACACATGGAAAAAGTTTCCTGTGCAGTTTTTCCTCACAGATGTCTAAATGGAGATAATCAGAAATTAAAAAGGCAAGCGGGATTAAACATTTACACAGCCATCTGTATTTGTTGTGTCTTCTTCGCAGACAGTGAATGTCACTTTGCCATCTAAAACACTTTTTTTTTAAAAGGATGTTTGGCATAGCTTACACATAGCTACACATAAAGTGCCCTATGGCACTTACTCCATTCCTGACAAATGAAGTCAAGATGAAATTAAAAAGTGTGATTTCTGTAAAAGAATTAGAATGAAAGATACCTGAATTTGAACCTTAAATATGGAATGTTTCTGTCCCATTTCCCTAGAGGACAGAATAGACATCAGAGCATGCCATAAACATCTCATAGCAAGAGGATGGTAGGTGATAAAGCCGGCTGACAGTTGCTGCTAATCAGAAACACAGCTCTATGGAGTAAAAAGGCTGCTATCTTTGGGCTTTAGCACAGAAGTAGGAGCCCAACTGAGCTACGCCACAAACTCACTGTGACCTTCGATAAGATAACCCCCTTCTGCTTCTTTGCTTCTTCCTCCCACTTAGTTGAGAAAGTGGGAGAATACTCCTACATAAGTGTGATGAAGCTTAATACCATAAAAGCAGGTCTGAGATGATGCAATGTAAACTTATCTGATAGAAGCTTTGGTTACAATCTGCCCTAATTTTTAAACTTAGTGCTGATCAGTTTATGGATCAGCATCCTAATGTTGCTGGATCTTGGAATATCAAGCAAGAAGGCTGCTGACTAGTCCTTGTTTCTGATTGTTCCATGCTGTTATGTACAGGAGTGCTGTTAGCTTGAGGCCTATGGAGGTGAAGAGGAGGGAGACAGAGAGTAAAAAAGGGAAAGTACGGGGGGAAAAAGAGCGATCTCTCTCTCTCTTCATATATTATTTGTTTTAAAAACCTGTTGTGATTTTCTTAATGCTTCTTTATCTGCCCAGCTCACTGAGCTGATCCACAGGGACTCTGGACATCCTATTGCAGCTGCACAGAACATTACAACAACTAATCGCTAAGGCAACAATTACTGATAGTTTCCCTTATAGGTGCAGGAAGAAAACCAAATCCCACTGACATACCACTGTTCTCTTATCATTACCTTTACTGTGTTTTGTAGCATAATCAGTGTAGATGTGCTGTTATTATTAGATGGGAAATGTGGCTATATTTCTATGGCTGTTTCTCAAATCACATTGTCTGTGAAAATTAAAACATTCCATCGGCACATTTTAAAAAGGGGAAACCAAATATTGACTAGAGACTACAAGCCAGTTTCACCCAAGCTGCTACAGCAGTTGGGGATTCTTTTTCCACGGCTTCTTTCATTAGAAAACAACTATATTTTGTCTCCTGGTATGTGTTAATGCATATTTGCATCAACACTTTCTAGTGGGAAAGAAGAGGGCAAGAATCTAATAACGCTATTTAACTTTATATCTTTATGAGTTGTTTTGGTATCAGTTCAGCTGTCACATGTTGTTTATCCAGTTTAAAGAAACTGTTGTTATCTCAATTAGAAAGCAACTCAAGTTTCTCTGTTTTTTGGACTCTAGGGGCACAAAGTCATCAGGATAAGTTGGATTTTAGATTCACAACAATATGTGTTCATTTTTTATGTGCAAAGAGAGACTGCTTTTACTTGGTTCAGAACCAGCACAAGCTCTTCTCTTTGATCTTTCAAAAATTCAGTTAGGTGTAAGTATTGTTTCTACATTTACTGGTAATCAGAAGAGAAAGAGACCTCTTGACAGACGATATTTGTATGTTATCGTACATTGTAGTAAAGATGTAAGATTGACATTTCTAGAGAAATAAAAGGTCACTTAGTCTTTTTTTATTATTATAAATGGTAAAACTGACAACCCTGTTTTGTCTTGAAATAGAAGAATCTCGCAAGATTCTTCAAGATTATCAGTAATGTTACTATCCAAAACTTTTGGCAATAGAAGACCACTTGCCACAGTAATTATAGGGTTAATTCTGTCTAGTACTGAACATTTTTTACTGCACCACAGAACTGTAATAGCTAAATTATAAAATCATTGACCTTTACTGAGATTTTGTCCACTACCTGCTGCTTCCCACTGAAACAGAGTATGTGTTTAATAGTAGAACATCCATTAGAAGCCAGGATCAGAGCTATGGCTCAGTGATGGAAACTTCTCTATAAAAGCAAAAGGAAGACTTTTGGAGAAAGATGTCCACATTCTGAAAGGTCCTTAAAATTTGGACAACAAACCTCACACGAGGTTTAGGACTAGTCATTTGTTCCATTTTATATCGAACCTAAATTACGAGGTCTGTGCATGAAAAGGTGTTTTTATATATACTGGCGACATTGCTTGTCAAGCCATAAAAACACAAGCATATGATAGATATCTGTTGTCTTTTAGAGAGATTTTTTAAGTCACTTCCTAGGATTAACATGTTTCCAAATGCAAAATAACTTGTAAATTCTGATACTTCGAAAATGAAACTGTTCTTTAAATTTAATAAAGTTTAATCTGAAAATTTTGGCAAAGAAATGTCACTGTAGATATCACAATAGCTAGAATACAGAGAAAATGTATTTGAACCTAAGCTATTGCTTAAATATTGTCAATGTTATGGTAAAGTTTGAAAAAGCAAGCCATTGCTGTCAGAAAAACACTCAGAGATGTCTGTGTATTAGAAGTGTAGAAACATCTGTAGGTGTCATTATCTTTTGCCCAAGGAACAACAGCTATTTTGTGGAAATAATGAAATTTAGAAATGACTTGCTCTGCCTTTATTATTTCTGATAATAATTTTTAGTTGAAACACTATCTGTCTTCCCACAACAAATACTGATGTGGGGAGTGTATGACTACTAGTTAATGAGCTACTTCAACAGTTAATCCACTCTGTGAGTTTTTAGTGAACTTTCTATACCTGAGAAGAACTTGAGATGTGAATAATGAACATCTGTGGGAACTAAAGGATAGCTGTTGAGTCCTGCGGTAGGCTGAGTATATTTCTTTTGCTATATACTACATCAGCTCACTGTGGTAATCACACCATTACAACAATTTGTTTGTTTCATGCTCACTTGAAGGACGACTAATTAATCTGTGACATTATACAGCTGCATAAATCAAATATACAGAGTTGTGATTGTGTTAATACAAAACTGTGCCTTTACATAACATTAAGATCCAGGAAGTGATTTTACATGTCATTACGGTCTTTAAAAGGTCAGAGAGTGTTTTAAAGTGAGGCTGGAAGCACAGGACCACACTTTTGAGATTAAGGGTGAAGAAATGTGTATTTGTGTAGCAGTACCGTGGTTAGTTTGGGTTCTAGGTTTCAAAAGGGTGAAATATCAAGATTAATTGGACTCGATGATCTCTTGGGTCCCTTCCAACCCCTAACATCCTATGATCCTAATCAGTAGGATTTCTCAGCTTGCCTGCAGAATCTTAGGACTATTGTTTCTATGCAATTAATCTGCAAAGTTATCATCAATTTTCCTGTTAGATTACATGAGAGAGTAAGTGACAGAGATGTCCCATGCAAGACAGGATGTTGATGCTAACATTACACAGTTGTGTCAGACCCTTCAGAAATAACTTCTTTCTTACCTATTTTCCTGATGATTAGTGGCAATAAGAACTGTGAAAATATTTTTGAGGCCCTTGATTAAAATTTGATGCATCAAAGTGAAAAAGAATTGAAAAGTGCAGTCTTCCCACAATAAAAAGTTGGGAGAATCTAAGCCCCACACAAGCATCTTGTATAACAGCAATGCAGCCAGTGGCATCCTGGTTTGTATCAGCAATGGTGTGGCCAGCAGGAGCAGGGAAGTGATTGTCCCCCTGTACTTGGCACTGGTGAGGCCACACTTCGACTTCTGTGTTTGGGTTCCCCAATACAAGGACATTGAGGGGCTGGAGTGTATCCAGAGGAGGGCGGTGAGGCATGTGAAGTGTGTGGAAGAGCCAAGTCCTATGAGGAGAGGCTGAGGGAACTGGGAGGAGAAAGGAGGCTGAAGGGAGACCTTATTGCTGTCTCCAACCAGCTGAAATGTTCCTACTGTGCCTTGGTGAGACCTCACCTGGAGTACGGCATCCAGCTCTGGACCCCTCAGCAGAAGAACATGCAATTGTTGGTATGTTGGTCCACAGGAGGGCCACAACAATAATCACAGAGCTGGAGCACCTCAACCTGTCTCTTGTGAAGACAGGCTGAGAGAGCTGGGGTTGTTCAGCCTGAAGAGGAGAAGGCTCTGGGGAAATGTTACAGTGATCTTCCAACACATGAAAAGGAGCTATAAGAAGCTGGGAAGAACTATTAAATAGGGCATGTAATGATAGGATGAGTTATTTTAAACTGGAAAAGAGTAGATTTGGGCTGGACATAAGGAAAAAATAGTTTAATATGGGGATGGTGGATCCCTAGAATGGGCTGCCTAGAGAGGTGGTGAAGGTGTGTGCCATCCCTAGAACCATTTGAGGACAGGCTTGATGGGGCCGTGGTCAATCTGGTCTGAGTGAGTGATGTCCCTTCCTGTGGCAGGGGGTTGGACTAGATGACCTTTGGATGTCTCTTCCAACCCTACAATTCTATGATCTAGTCCAATCCCCCTGCAGTGGCAGGGCCACTTACAGCAGGTTACACAGGATCATTTTCAAAAGGTTTTGATTTTCTCCAGAGAAGACAACTTCACAACCTATCTGGGCAACCTGTTCCTGAAGTCTGTCACTATCAAAGTAAAGAATCTTTTCCTCATGTTCAGGGTGGAACTTCCTGTGTTCCAGTTTGTGTTCACTACCTCTTGTCCTGTCATTGAGCACTACTGAAAAGAGTCAGGCCCAATCCTCCTGACTCACTCTTTAGATATTGATAAACATTGATAAGGTATCCTGTCAGTCTTCCATTCTCTGGGATAAAGAGACTCAGCTCTCTCAGTCTTTATTCACCAGGCAGATGTCCCACTCCCCTTCCACAAGGAGCTACGGTTCTTCTTGAGTGTGAAAGGAATCTGTTAGGGAAATCTGTGTTTCCACACCCTTGAGCAAAGACAATCCCACCAATGCTCAAGGCCCTCAACACAGTGTGAATCCCATTGGGAACATTATCGTGTCTGAGTAATTGCGGGTTTAATTAGCAATGTTACAGGTTTTTTATAGTTATCCCATCCATGTGTCTTGGGTGATGTTGACAGTTCTGTACTTGCACATAGTTACATGTTGTATACAGTTATATGTTCTCTATGTTAGAATCATAGAATCATAGAATCATTACGGATTGGAAGGGACCTCAAAAGATCATCTAGTCCAATCTCCCTGACACAGCAGGATCACCTAGACCAAGTCACACAGGAACACATCCAGGCGAGCCTGGAACATCTCCAGTGAAGGAGATTCCACAACCTCCCTGGGCAACCTGTTCCAGTGCTCCCAGACTCCCAGTCACCCTCACTGGGAAGGAGTTCCTTCTCAGGTTGATGTGGAACCTTCTATGTTCCAGCTTACAACCATTGCTCATCGTCCTATCACTACATGACACTGAGAACAGCGCAGCT